>VXBO01002688.1:1386821-1530629 GCA_013400135.1 Rhinoptilus africanus
GCGCTGCTTGGGGTTGGTGTGACCCAAGTGCAGGAAGAGATATTTATTCTCTCTGGGCGGTAGGAGAAGAATCTGATCAGTCTCAAAGATTTACCTCTGTTTGACACCAATAGCGTTCAAGGAAGATTCTGGTCTCACAGTGCTCTTGCTAGTCATGTGAGGATGTTATAAGCTGCTTCAGGAAAGGTTTGCTGTTTGTGTGCATGGAACTTGTAGCAAAACGGTCTCTCTTGGCTGTCCTTCCTCATTGAAAGGATTTGGCTGTTGGATGGGGCTGCAATACAGATCTAGTCTATGTTTTGGCTGTTGGTCTCTTCAGCATAGAGAGTGTAGTGGACCTCTTGTGGAGGGCATCTCCAGCTTGTTTCTTCCTTGACTTGAACAGGGAAAGAAGTAGTAGCATGTGTGGGTGATAGAGGGTACATGGTCTTCCCTCAGTTTCTTAAGAAGGACTAATCCAAAATGAACGAAAGTCTATTCATATAAAAAGCTCCTATAGCTTAATTTTCTTATGAATCATGATTGGCACTCAGTTCATAGGGACAGAAGCTTATAAGTGGTTATTTTCCCAATTACATTTTGTCTGTTCATTACTATTTTGCACATAGAATTTGGTGCAACTGGATTTTCAGCACTTGATAGTTTTTGCATCCAAAAGGAAAAAACATAAAAGAACAAGCTTTTTATCCCCGGCATTGTGAATGCTGAGAGTTTCAAAATCCATGGTATATATGGACTTAGAGAGTTGTAACAAGCTGTGATTAAGTGAGGCCTAGCACTATGAGAAAAGTGGTTGCCTATCATAAAGCAGCCTGAAATATGCAAATACTAGATCAAGCAGGTTTCATTTTGGGTATATTCTGTTTCTGATTTTATATTCTTGTGCAACAATGATTTATATTAATATTGTCATTGTTAACAGTGATATACATTCTATATTTTATCTGGATTTAATAGGCCACGCTAAAGGAGCTATATATGAAATTTTAGTATTAAAACAGATGTTACAATGACTGAGATAAACATTTCTTCCTTGATGCTTTTATGCACTGTAAAAGGAAGATTTCTCCATCTTTCCTCTTTCCTTTACTTTCCCAAATTAAAAAGAAGCTTAAACTAGATAAAACTATGCTAGGAATATCTAGTCCACCTCTTCTTTCTGGGCTCAGTCAATGGGTCGTGAGGTCATGAGAAAATGATCATGAGAAACAGGCAGTCTCTGGTGGCTGAAGTGTCCATGGTCACAGCTGTAAACGTTGGTGAGCTGGTGTGGGCTTGGTTGCTGCAACTCAAAAGACGAAGGATAAAGTAGCAACAGGCAATGCACCAATGAAATATTGTGGTCCCAAATGTGCATAATGCCCTGATTTTTAGGAACTGTTGTATCCTATTGTATGCTGCCATACCACTCTGTGTGGCCTCATCTCCTTCCTAGCTCTGCAGAAGGGATATAACTGCTGATGGTTCAATCTAGCTATAGCTGTCCATGATGAACTGCTTAGACAAGCAAGATCACGCAAAGACAGACATGAATCTTCCCTGAGCCTCACAGGATGAATATAGGGTACAGAAATGTTAACTGTGGAATTTCTTACCTTGGGTTGGTTGAAGTCATTGCAATCTTCAAGTATTTTATCATATGTATATGTAAAGGGGTGGGAGGGCAGACATGCAACAGCATGCATCTTCCACTGTGCCCGGGGATGATGTTGTCATAATACCAGAGGAAAGTTCAGTAATTACGTTCTGGCTTTCTGTGCAGGGTAATTTCAGTCTTTGCAGTTGCCTTCATCTATCCAGGGAGTGTAGTAAAACTGATTTTCTTCTCTCACCTTGATTTTAGTTCCCCCTCCATTTTTACTGTATGGTATCTTAGCTTTTCTGCCGCACAAGCAGCAAAGCAGCAAGCAGTTCTGATCAATAATCTTTCTGTTCCCACAGGCAGAGATGAAGAACTTGTTCCTTCTGCTCCTGCTGGTAATGATGCCACCTTCTGCATTGTCAGTAAGTAAAAGCTCTTCTGAATGCTGTTATGAAAAATGAAAGATACTTTTGTTAAGGACTGTCAACATCTGTAACTCAAGTATTTTGCAGAAAGTATTCCTGAAAGAGCTAATGGGTTCAAGTCATCAGGCCTACTGTGGTATGCGTTATGAGAAGTTTAACATGGCAATTAAATAACAAAATTCTGGTAGTGCCTTTGGCTATAGGGGCTGTTATCTGCAAAGCAGTAATTGTTGTCTCCTGCTTCAAAGTTACAGAGAGTTCTCACTTGAAGTAAAAAAAATTAATCTTTGGTTGGCCACTTCTCTTTCTTTGGTCTTAGTGGTCTAGTTTAGCTTTACTGGGGCAGGTAATCTTCCTGTTAAGCCAATTTGATACTGTCAGAAAAAGAGCACAGCTATTAGGAACTGGGACTCCTCTTCCTTTCTGAGAGAGAAGTAGGATCTTTCTGAAGTAAATGCAGCTTGAGAACAGTTTCTCTGAGTTTAACTTCAACTATATTAATGAGTTGGACATCTGAGCTAAAGGGTGACCTGCTGAGTAGTGCAGAAGTGCTAGTGAAGGAAGATGTGATATATTAGGTGTAAAGGAACAGAGAGGGGGGAAAAAAAGAGGTAATTATCACCTGGAGTAAGTGTTTTGTGGGAGTAGTGAGGAATTATAAATATGCCATTAAAATTAATGAGTCCGGAACTTTTAATCTCTAGTACGATTATGAATTTCTGTTCCCAGATTCAGTATTTGCAAATCCTTTCTAGGCTTTCTTTGAAGATCAGGGATGAGAGGCCAGAAATCAAGCGGAGTTTGCTAGTCATCATAGATTTCCTATCTTACAGCTGGAAATATGTTTAAATGAGATCTTGCCATCTCACATCTAATAGAAGATGGTGCTGTACGTTAAAAGAACCAGAACATACTATATTCCATTCATCTGTTCACTTGTCTGTCTCCAACTTGGTGATCTTTTGGAAGGAAAATGACTGAAACACCCTGCAACTGTGAAGGCTGACATTTCTCTGTAGCATTAGACTTTGTCCCCTGCATGCAATCCTTAGCTCCTCTTGAAGCTGTGCTGAATGCAGGGAGAAAGTTTTACTTGGCCACCACTTAATTTTAGTTTTCCTGACATGCTGTATGTATCCAAGCCATGAGGAAGCAGGAAGATCCATCAGCACTGAGGCACTCTGCTGCAGTAATTCTCCATATTTTTTTTTCTGAGAGGGAAGAGAGAAATGGTGTTGGTTTCATATGGGCTGTTCCTTACCAGATGCTAATGCAAGTAGGCTGAACCACAGCAAGACAGGGTCAGCTTGTGAGAGCTGGAGCTGGCAGGACTGATTTGACTGTAGGAGTGGCAGCTCAAGTTTGTGCTAGATCAGGCTATGCAAAGAGTAGTGGAACTCCCACAGATGGGACAGCTCTGGAAAAGCAGTGCCTGCGTGCCTCTGCTTCACTGCTGCAGAAGAGGAGTGCTAGCCCTGCTGCTATAAATGCAAATTTTGTACTTATGTGGTGGGAGAAAGGAAGGGAAGAAGAGGGTGAGGCTGAAAACTGAGGCAGGGAACACGGCATAGTGGGAAAATGAGTTGGAGAATTGCTTGCTCTATTCCATTCCTCACTCCTTTAAGGCTTCATTTGAGACAGCAGGCTTATTGAAAAGTAACTTGAAGCCATGTCATACAGCATTAAAAAAGTCCCTTCCCTCTGCTGTTCTTTTGTAATTCCCGGTGGCAGAGGTATAAGAGATTGTCAGGTGGCATGGTGCATTTCCCCACACTGAAGGAGAAACACTTCCTTTAATGTATAGTTGCAAATCTCAAATTGAGTTTAAATATTAGATCCAGAGCAGCTGGATTGTTTCTATTTTGGTATCAAATGAGCTGCCAGTATAGCAGCAGTGGGTAGAAAGGTGGGACACCTCCAGCTATATAGTGAATGATGTACACCCCAGGAAGAAGAAGGTAGTGGTGGGAGAACTAAAAGCATCAGAAAAGGCAGACTAGCATGTGAGGATTTGATTCCAGAATGAACTGCTTACCTCTGAGATCCATCCTGTCCACTGATGCAAACAACGATTGCTTCTTGGACAACTTTTGTCCCAGAAAGCATGAATTCGCAAACACACAGATTGATAGTGCTAACGGGAGTACATCTATAAACCTGTGAACTGCAGGCTTACACAAGGATGGAGAAGATGGATCTACAGGGATTCGTGTCTGCTTGTGATTAAAGGGTGTAGATTGATGCCTGCTGTTTTTCATCTCTTCTACTTTCAGAGTGGAGTAGCTGAACTTGTTTTTACTTTATTGATTGCTAGACTAGGGAAAGCAGCAGGCAGCATAAAGGCAGGAACGTTGACTGGGCTGAGACTCTAAGAGCAGCTGAGGCTATTGCTTACAGCTTCTCTCTGCTTGCAGTCTGAAAGTGGCTGGTTTATCTACCAGATATGGTAGGCTGCATTGAGGATCAAGAGAGGGACTCTTCCTTGTCAAAGTCATTGGCTGCTGAGAATTTCCTGACCAGTGCTCCATCCTTGTTGAGACCAAGTGGACTCTTCTTCCCTTTTTCCCTGCTAGAATATGGAAAGAGTCTTACCATACAGTACCCGTGGTGTCTGTCCCTTTTCAAAAGGCTTTGAAGGATCTGGAAGAGGAAGTCACCCATTACTTGTAGCTCCTTTATTGTTTGCACTGTGGTAGTAGAATCATTGAATGGTTTGTGTTGGAAGCAACCTTGGTCCCCTCACTACAAAAAAGACATTGAGGTACTGGAGCAGGTCCAGAGGAGGGCAGTGAAGCTGGTGAGGGGTTTGGAGAACAAGTCTTGTGAGGAGTGGCTGAGGGAGCTGGGGGTGTTCAGCCTGGAGAAAAGAAGGCTGAGGGGAGACCTTACCACCCTCTACAGCTACCTGAAAGGAGGTTGTAGAGAGGTGGGGGTTGGTCTCTTCCCCCAAGAAACAGGCAATAGGACAAGAGGAAATGGCCTTAAGTTGTGCCAGGGGAGGTTTAGATTGGATATTGGGAAACATTTTTACACTGAAAGGGTTATTAAGCATTGGAACAGGCTGCCCAGGGAAGTGGTTGAGTCACCATCCCTGGAGGTATTTAACAGATGGCTAGACACAGTGCTTAGAGATATGGTTTAGTGATGGTTTTTGTCAGAGTTACGTTTATGGTTGGATCTTCCAATGTAGGCAATTCTATGACCACCTAGTTCCAGCCTCCCTGTCATAGGCAGGGACACCTCCCACTAGACCAGGCTACTCAAAGTCCCTTGAACACTCCCAGGGATGGGGCATCCACAGCTTCTCTGAGCAGTCTGTTTCAGTCTCACCACCCTGACAGTAAAGAATTTCTTCCTAATACCTAATTTAAATCTACCCACTTCCAGTTTAAAAACATTACCCCTCTTCATCACTGTATTTCCTGGTGAAGATTCCTTTCCCATCTTTCCTGTAGACCCTCTTTAAATATTGAAAGACTGTAGTACTCGAAGCTGGATGAACAGGAGGAGTTGTTTTTAGGGGCTATACAAAGAGAAGACAAAGATGTCTCTTCATCTTATATATGGATGTTTCTCCATCTTATACCCTAGCTGTTAATGCAAAACTGAGACAGAAGCATCTAGTGCAATTTCAGGCCATCCTGTCAGTGCTTCTAGGAAGGTTGTGAACAGTGGCAATAATGGAAAATGCCAGGTTCAAGTGTTATTGTTGTGATTCCTTCTGTGTTTTCAGAGAAGGATGAAATAAAGTAAAACTGCCTGAGCTCTGTCCATTAGTGCTACTGCTGGTAGAACAGTGCTTCTGGTGATTTAGAGAAAATAAATTCTGAAGGTTTTCCATGTGAACAACCCTTCTATTATTGTTGCATGCATGTATTTGGCATGATTGTGTGTGTGTATTTTATGCTTTGGGGTTGCTTTATGTTTAGTTCATCAGATTCAGCGTTCATCAGGTTTCTCTCTGCCTCATTTCCTTTTTTAAAAGTGTGATTTCATGTTGGCAAATTTTTGCATCTGGAATTCCTTCTTTCCAGATTGGACATGTGTTATCTGCCCATATCATGGGATTATTTTAAGGAAAACATGCTCATTAGAGGAAAAGTTTTGTTTAATCTTTTATGATCTGTAGACATTAGCTGATTGATCATGTCCAATACTTACATTTGCTCTTAGATTGTACTGCAGGTGTGCTGAAAGTAAAGGCTGGTCTGAAGCTTGGCTAAAAATCACATTCAAATACATTTTGTCTGGACAGTATTGCTTTCTATGGATCTGCATTTCTAGGTTAAAGTGCTGGTTTTAATTTCTTTTGAGAAGCAAAGTTATTGTTTAAACACTGTTAATCTATTGACTAAACTTCATGGCTCTTAATCAGATCTGACAGGAAGGGCAGAAGGTGCAGAAGAAACTCAAATCTAAGGTCATACAGAAACAGTGAAAATTGCTGTAAGGAGGGAGAAAGAGAAAAAGATTTTATTAATGCTACTACTAAGTGAAAGATAGAAAAAGTGTGTAAGAATAATTGTACTGGATAGGACCAGTTCATCTTGCCCTATATCCTATCTCCAGCTATGTCACAAACACACATACAGAAAAAAACTATGAAAACATTGGTAAGTAAGTACAATTTCCCCCAGTATGCTTCTAGTCTCCGGTGATGATTTATGAACCCTTTGAGCTGCAGAGGTCTCTTATCTCTATTCCCTGAATTTGGTCCGTGTCTCTTTGAAGCCATGAAGACTTCTAGCATCAGGATTTCCATCATAACACCAAGATCCTGCTCTTGAGTGGTAAAGATCTGCTAATGTATAACAATTTTATTTTTTAGGATAGGATTTGTGTTTTCTCCTGTGCATCACTTAAGCTACCTGCATGAAATTTCAACTGCCATTTTAGTGACAAGTCAATTAGACTATAGTGTACTTCTGTTGTTCTTTGCAGCCTCTCCCTGGTTCTCTGTTGCCCTTTATGACACTGAATTACCCTTATCAGCTGCCTTTGTTACTTCTGTGTTTTTGGTGTAACTTATAAATGTGTTGATCAGTTCAGGTTCCTTTCAGAATCCTGCTGCTAATGTCAGTTCTTGCAGGAGATGGAGATTTCACCCCTTCCTTTGTTTTTGTCTTTGGGCCACCTGCTCATCATCCATGCAAGGACTTTCCTTCTGGCTGCTTATCTTCTTTCAAAGATTTAAGGGAGGGATTTTGAACTTTTTGGAAATCTGAGTGTTTCTGACAAGTTAGCCTTGTTGACATGTTTGTGAATCTCTCAAAGAATTGCAATAGTCTTAAGGATTTGCCTTTAAAAAAGCCTTGTTGACTTTTTCCCAGATAGATTGTATTTATGCAATTTGTGTATTTAAGGTTCACATTTTCTTTGTATTTTGTTCTTTGTTATCATTTCTATTAATTTACAAATAGACGTCAGCTTTACACTATGTTGGGTGTACAGTTCCTTGGGCTCCCCTGGGATCCTTTTGTAAACTTATGTCAGATTTTCCACTTTCCAATAATCAGTTGCCAAAGTGGTTTCAGCCCAGAGAGTTGTCTGCTAGCGTGTAACAGTTTATCCACTTCAACTTTCAGTTCCTGTTAGGTCCATTGGATAAACTTCTTCTTACTTCATACTGTGTGTTTTGTCCACTTTTACAAACAAGTTTGGGGTCATAAAGTTTTCTTACAATTACCCTCTTTGTGGAATTTTCTGAATGTCCCCAGTTTCTTCCACAAGGATTCCAAGAATTAATTTGACTTCTCTGCAATGGCTGTATCTTTGTAGAAAACTCTTTTTGTACCCTAGTCAGCTCCAGGCCACCCAGACTTTCTGGAAGGCTTTCTGTTTCTGAAAAGTAACTTATCTGTTCTGCCCACTAGCCAGCAAGCCAGCATGTACCGATTGCTGCAGTGGATGAGGTGCGCACAGCATCCTGCTCGGCTGACAGGAAAGCAGGGACAAGGTATATGGGGGGACAGCCCATAAAGAGGTAGAAGAGTGAGGAGTGTTGGGGGGAGGTGAACACAGGGAACATGGAAAAGAGTTGGGGAACAATGAAGGAGTGGGTAAAGTGATGTAGGGAGAACCTGAAGTGTTCTGGGGAGTTGAAGATGTAAGGGAAATGACGGATTGTAGTGGATTTGTTAGAGGGGTTATGCTAACAAGCCATGGCTAGGGTGATAGAAGGGAATGAAAGGAGATATACACAGTGAGTGCAAAAACTACAAACCATTAAAACTAATGAAGCCTTGGGCTTTTTTCTTCTCTTTGTGAAGCATTTTGTCTTAATAAGATACTCTCTTCTTCTGTACCATTTTGTATTTTGCTTCCTGCTGTCACCATCTTGTTCACTTTCATTCTTGTTTTTCTAGTTTCGCTCAAATGCAGTTCTTTGATTGCTTATTCATTATTCATAAAAATGGTACTTGGCATTCTTCACCTTCAAAGCTCTTAGCAAGCCCGCTGTGTCTGAGCCAAGATCAAGGGTTAAGACAGAATTATAAAAAATGCTTTGCTGATGTGGGTCTGATTAATTTGCTTATTTTTGTTGCATTTTCAGCTAATAGCGTAGCTGAGTGCAGATGGATTTATCTTGAAAATGCATCTATCGGAATAGCAGCATCTATATCTACATTATAAATATGTGATATACACTGAATATTTTCATCCCCCTTTCAATTAAGTGTGAGTGGTGAATGCCACCTGTCTTGCAGGACTTAGCCATATGGAAACATTAGAGGTGATCATCATTGTAGTACGGGGTAGGTCTTCTGGATATAGAAAGGATAAGAAAAAGGTTCACATTTTCTGTGAAAAGCACATGGTCTAAGGGGACACTCCACGTGGGTGCCCTGACAGCACCACTAGGCTTTACTGGCCCTGGCTGGCCTCACCTGTGCCCACAGCCCAGGACCCCACTGCAGCCCCCCGGGGCTGTCAGCCCCTGCCCCAGGGATGCTGCAGCAGGGCTGGTCTCCGTCTCCCCACAGTCCTGCACTGCCTGGACATGGGTCCTGACAAGCCAGGCCCACCTGCAGTCCCATGGCCTGGCCTGGCTTCGGCCAGAAGTGCCCAATTCCAGGGGCTGGGACTACTGCCCAGCCTCCCTGCTCCCTGGCTTGCCCTTCCGCCCTGGGAGAGCCCCTGCTACTGGCCCCCAGCCCACAGGGAGCAGCCAGCCCTTGCCAGTTTTCTCCCCCGCCCTTAACTTTTCTCTAAGCAATTAACTTTTCTCAAAGCAATTATAATTCAAGCTTAGCAAAGCTGCATTTTTGACTGGGGACTTCTTACTTGCCAAGATTTTGGCAATGAAACCATTACTGAATAAATGACCGTGGTGATCACTATCTTTTGTGAAGTGTTTGGTTTTCACCCTTCTTTCATACATGTTTCATCAATGGGGCTACATTTCAGGGATGTGTCAAAATAAACATTAACTTTATTTCAGAAACTGCAAACCCCAGCAAGCAGATATTTATCAAATAAAAGGATGTATTGTTATTTGAGAAATACTAAGAAAGGCTAAAGAGAGAGTCTTAATTTTACTATCGTTTTAAGCCACGGAAATGAATAATAAAATAACAGTGACACCTGGGGTATCAGTCTCATTTTACTGATCATTGACAGCAATATCTGTTTTCAGTAGGTAACAATTGTACAGGGCCTTGTAGTCAACTTCCAATGTCAGGGATTTCCCACCATGTCCCCAGTGATTTAGACACTGAGATTTGTATCAGATCTGAATGAATTCTAGTAACTATGTGATGCAGCTCAAGAAATCACATTAAAAATTTTCGGTGTCCAAAAAGATGCTTCAGTTGTAGTTCAATGGACCAAAGCTGCGTGACCTGTTGAGCTAAAAGCAAGCACTAGCATTGTCCAAAACCTCTCAGGCATAGCCTGGATATCAGCAACCATGTGCTTTGAGAAGCGGCTATTGGAATGGTGTAACATGATATTTTGTTGTTGCTTGTCAGTCTGGAAAGGCAGTGCAAAGAATCTCAGAATAATTCAGATTGACTATCTCTAGGCCCTCAAAGGTGCCCAAGGGGCAAGGGGAACACTAAGGGTAAGAACCTGGCTGAGATTTAGCTTGTTTGGACCTGGGACTGCAGACCTTCACAGCTCACTTTGGACTGTATAATAAATTGATGTTTACTTTGATAGCTTGCCAGTATTTGAGTTGCAACAAGGCATTAGGAAATTATTCATGCTGAATTGCTAGCGTACATTTGGTTATATGAACTTTGTGGATCACTGCATGCCTGCAATGCATCCGTCTGGGAAGTACAGTCCTCTTCCCGTGCATAGTTCCCTATGCCTCTTATCAGACTGACTGAGAAGTCTTTCGAGGACCCTATTAAAAATGTTCCTTCATACTGCCAAGATTTTTCGTCTTTCTGAGTCAATTCCCATTCATAACTCCTCTTCCAGTCCATGTTTCATAAAAAAATTATATAAAAATATTTAATATTAATATTAATTATATTATTTAATAATAATAATTAAAATATTATAACGCATATATTATGCTATCTAGGACCCTTTTTCAGAATTCTTTTGTTTGTGTCTGATGCATACTGAAATTGTCTTTAAAGACAAAGTCTGGAGCTCTAGTGATTCAGAGGTACAGATTTTTTTATTTGCTGGTTGTATCAGATAGAGTTGGCCTGATAACAGCAGATGCTGCAACTACATCAGCAATGCATCTATCCAGGCACTGATGAAAGCCATATAGTGTTCATAAAAATGAAATCACTGGCCTTCTAAAACTTTATACCGCAGCAGCCTGTTTACTAGTGAGCACTGAGAGCATGCGGTGCCAGGGTCACGTGCATCACCAATATCCCCAGAAGGTATGCATTTCTGTTGTCTGAACAGGCAATCAAACTGGACAGAACAGTTGGGCATGAACTGACTGTCCTTTCTGGAGTTTTTAGAAATCAAGTAAGATGGTTGTACGCTTTCTCTTGCTTTTCCTGAGGCATTAAAATACATACTTAATGCAGATAAAGGAACTGTGTTCTTGTGTGCGTGTTAGGCTCAAGTGAGGGAGGAATGGAACCAAATGAATTGGTAACAGTGATGAGGGTTTTTAGTAGCAGATTTTTAGTTTGGGGGTCCAAAAGGGACTAGGATTTAGTCGTCCTGGCTGACAACAGATAAAAGCATTTCAGAGTGTGAAGAGAGCAGAAGGAGGCTTTTGGAACAGAAACTAGCTGACAGCATCTAAAACCATCTTGTTATCAGATTATGTAATAATAGCTTTCTTATTTATTATAAACATGCAGCTTTATATTTGCCTGTATACGCCTGCATGCAGTACTGAAGTAATGAGGACTGTGCACCAATTTCTGAATGTGGGAGTTGGGCCCCTATTAAATTGTTTCTCTAACACTGTACAGCTTTGGGAGAATTCTTCTGGCTGATGCTCCTTTTGGGGTGTACATAAATGGAGCTATACTGAGAAAAGTATTGTTCCCGCAGTCAGCGGATGCATAAGCCTTACAACAAAGAGTCCCTGCAGATTTTACTCTCTATAGAAGGCATAAAGAATGCTACTTCTCTAGGAGGGGATATTGGAATATTTATCAGGTTGGTGTGTGTGTCAAGGAAGGGCTTTCTATCCTAATTGCCTTCCAGTAATCTGACTTTCAAATGCTCTTCCTTTGGATTTTTATCTACATGGTTTTTTCTGCCTTATGCTGACTGAAAAGTCCCTTGTTTCCAGAATGAACTAAATACTAGTGCTCCTAAATCAGTCAGTTGATAGAGAGGAATAAAACTGCAGGGAAACAGAGTGGTAACGTGTTTAATTCTTTTGAGAGTAAGGGAAGAGGCATTACAGGGGGAGGAATTAGGTGCCTGAAAGAAAAACTTGGGAAAATAAGATGCCTTGCTGAAAGCTGAAACTCTATTGATGGGATTACTCCTGGAAAGGCAAATGAGAATGCAGAAGACAAACACTGAGCTCAGTATCTGAAACGGGAGAATGGGAAAAAGTTTTGGCAAGGGTTCAGGGAGATGTTGACTTGGCAGAGGGAAGGTATGTAGAAGTGGCTGTAACCTGGGTACTGCCATTAAGTCAGCAGTGTGAAGGCAAACACACTTTGTCTGAACCAGAAAACTTGTCCTGGAGGATTTTACTTGCAGAGGCATGAGAAAGAATTGCACAAAACTTTTGGGAAGGAAATTGAATAGCATGGGCCAAGAAGAAAGTGCTTCAATTTAGAGTAATATAGGTAATAGGCAGGAAGAATTTGGGGTGACTTTGCAGCTATATAGTTCTGAGTAATTTGGTAGCAAATGCATAAATGGTAAGATGGTTGACTATGTTTCTCTGTCAGAAGCAGAGAATTATTCCTTAAAAGAGGGTGAGAGAAAGAGAGAAACAAGACTGTAACTCAAGGTCAGGCAGGGAGTATGTGTAGAAAATTACAAAAACTGTTTAAATGACAAGTGAGGATTAACCCATGCATCTTGTCTGAGTCGGATTCACTAGATAATTTATGAGGCTAGCTCCTATTTCTAGCAGAGACCTGGGTGTCTTGTGTAAAAGTGGTTATCGATTAACTGAAGTGAAAATTATGTTCTTGAAGTAAGGAGCTTGTGCCTTCTCTGTAGGCCTTGGAAAGTGACCTGGGTGGGTGGAAAGTGTGAGACAAGTAGGGTTAATATCCCTGCTGTGGTGAAATTCTCCATTTCTAGGATGTTCTTCCGCTCCAGCAGAAAACCCTTATGACAGCATTTACTAGTTGTGTGATTTTCAGGGAGTAACTTACATGAGGGACCACAGGAAGGAATGGAAACGGAGCACAAGCAGGGAAATGTAGAGGATGGGAATGTGAGGTGCTGTGTTCAAGTCAAAAGGGGCTGTGTGAAACTGGAGGATGGATTGTGACACAGACCCAGGGGTTATGTAGATTTGGTGGGATACTCTGTGTGTGTAAGGGAATTAGACTACATCTCAATAATTTTTTTACCTTTTATTTCCCTGCCTGCCCACTCTTCACTACCCCAAATGCCTAAGTGCCCAAATGGTATGCATTACCTCCTCAGCTGTATAATACATACATTAGCTGCCCTACAGCTGCAGCTGCACAGCAAACCCTGTTTTTACAGCCTCACTCCCTGTGTATCCCTACGTTTACCTTCTTTTCCCAAACAAAAGTAATCCTGTTGCATCTTGCAATTGTCCTTTTTATTTTCAGGATATTGCTAAACCCCCATGTCCTGCTGTATGTGGATCCTATCACCTGCAGTAGGCCTTTTTTTTCCCTGAAAATACGATATTTCATGTGCTTCTAAGACAATGCGTTTTGGTTCATTCCATTGCACTTGTAATATCTTGTCTGTATTATCATGCTTATTTCTCTTGATGTCAGTATCCATTCAGACTTTCTAAACACCAAATTAATTAAGGCTGTAGCTAATGGTGGCCCAGACCTTGACCTCATTATAAGACACAGTTAGGTACAGGGAAAAATGGTCCACGTATGGAATTTTGTTGCAGTAAAAAGTGTGTTCCAGGGGTTTCTTTACTCTTTCCTTTATTTCTCTTAAGTATCTGGCTTGGAGCCAAGGATTTGGGATTCAGTACCCCTATCAATCTGGTGTGAAGTGACAGCGCTCGTAGTCCCTGAAGTAATGGTTTGCCTTTGTTGCCTAGCTGAGAGGGAGATGTTATCCTCCTTCAAATGGTTATTCAAAAGTGCTGAGATTCTATGAATAGACAAACAGTAGCAGTTTAAGGGATATTATAAAGCTGGATGTGCTATATGGCTTCAGGAATCTAATACTCCTAGATATTAGAGGCTTGATGTTTCTGATGTATTATTCTGTGCCACTTTTCGTACTAGGAATACAGCCCAGCAAGACGGTCTCTTTTGCAAGAGGCCGCATAGGAGCTCTGCTTCACTTTCATTGGGTTTTTTTCTGTGTTGCCATGTCCATTTGACATATCTGTGGGTTTTTTTTATTTACAGGGTCGGCGGATGAAACGGCAGATTGATGTCTGGGGGAGCTGGGGTGAATGGGGCAAGTGCAGTCGGAGCTGTGGTGGTGGAGTCAGCTTTCGACAGCGGCGCTGCTATTCCCAAAGGTGAGGGATAACCTCCTTTTTCTTTCTTTAAATGTGTTTTCTGTTACTGAGCTCCTGTGCTTTCAGTATACCCCCAGAACAAAAACAACGTAGTGTTTGATCCCAGGGGAATAAGTCACCTGAGTTCACTTTGAGATGATCCTCAGCTTCAGTCTTGTCACTGCTGTTTTGAATAGTGCTCTCTTTGACACATCCTTGCTTTGGCTCCTTTGCTAGAGCACAGTGGTTTCTCTGTGCAATCAGGTAATTGGTATGGCAGCAGCGGTTCAACCAGGTCTAGCGTGGCAGGCCTGGGGGAGAGGGAGGAGAGTCCAGAGGAGTAGGTTTCTCTCCCGAGAGCCAATGACTGTGCCAAGATTTTCTCAGGCTTGTGATTCCCAGGAAGGTAAATTGCCCCAGAAGAGACAGAAGAGTGGAGTTGGGTCAAGTGGTGTTAACACTGTGCTGTCTCATTTCCAGCTGGGTTAGATGCAGTGAAGACAATGGCTGGGGCTGCACCTGTTGGGAATGATGGACCGGAGAGATCCTGTTGTGGATAAAACCAAAGAAAATGAAAAAAACCACCAGAATCTTAATAATATCCAGAAAAAACAGCTTCTTTATGCTTAGTGAAATGAGAGGGGTTTTTTTAAATAGAAGAATCCAGAGTTATGGAGCACTGCTTCTTCCAACCAGAAGAAATAAAGGTCTCTCTTGAAGCTACCTGTTATGGTATACAGCTGTGTGTTATGGTAAACACCTTCCAGAATCCCTGGGGGCCTGTCTCTCCATTTTAGGAATTCTGAGATATTGGACATTTGTTGACTTTTCAGATCAATTTCTTCTATAACTGTTACTGTCCGTCATTCTCAGCTAGAGACATTTGGCTGGAGTGAGGGTGTTGCACACTTCCCATGGGCATGTTTATCTCTTCCTACTTATGGGCCTAGTGTGCACTTAAACAACATGATAGGTGATGTGTGTACATACTCTAAATAGGCCACTACCCTCTTGCTCATAGCATGTTTCTGGTTCTGGTAAGGACACCTCAGCTGTGCATTGGTGGACAAAGGACAAAAAGTTCTGCTTCCATTATTTAGTGAAAACGTGACCCTGAAAAGCTATACTGCAATCGTTCATGGTGTATGTCTCATTCGTGCTAGAATGCAAACTGTAGCAGAAAATGGCACTAGAAGATGGCAGCTTCCTCTAGTAGGAAAAGTGCATTTTAATTATTTTGTGGCTTTGGGAAACTGTGTGAGGGTGATATTCTCTATGTGAAGGTGACTTGTAATATCTGCCATGAGATGATTTTTTGCATGTGTATTCTTCAAAGAACTTCATGTTGGTTTTCTTTCAGGACAGAAGGTGCTTCCAGTTGTCTTGGACCAACTCGAAGCTATCGGTCATGCAATGTTCAGGTACAGTGCTCTCTTTATGTTTTTTGTCTTTGCTTGCCTGTTGCTCCTTTTCCCCAGACAAACATCATTCTTGTTCAGAAGTAATATGTCACAGTAGTTCTTTTTTCTCTGGCATCACTGGTGAATGCCATTTGCCAACAGTACCCCTTCAAAAGCATATTGACTTGATGCCCCTAATTTTAGATGAGAAAATAACAAATAAAAAACAATTTTTTGTTGTACACTTAATTGTCCTCCTTTTCATAATGGCCCAGTACAAACATTTTCTCCTCCAAACAGAGCTGTCCAGAAGGCTCCAGGGATTTCCGGGCAGAGCAATGTGCAGAGTTCGACAGGACAGAATTCCAAGGGAAGAAATACAAGTGGCTTCCGTATTATGGAGGTACTGACAAACATGTAGGATTTCTCTTCATCCCTGACTATCAACAGTATGTTCTGAAGTGACTATAATGTTTTTGACTGTAGTATTCTAGCAGGGGACTTCCTTAGCCTGGAGTAGTAGGCAGGGTGTTGGCAAGGAAAAAAATCTTTTTGCCAGCAGCCAAACATTGCTCTCCTGAAGATACTGGATGCACGGGCCAAGAGACATCTCTCTCTGCAGCAATACATAGTGGTCTCTTGTAACAGCCATTCTTTCAGGAACATTGCCCAGGAGTGCTGGAAGAAGTGGCGGCTAAGTCCCAAAATATTAGAGAAGCAGAAGCTCTGCTGTATTTTTCAATATAGATGGAATACTATTAGTGGAGCACATGAGAAACAAATGCACATAATTAATGAGTGCTTCAGAAAATATGACATCTCTCGCAATTGGCCCATGCTTTCTTGAGGAACCAGTTCAGAAGGCAGGTGTAGGTCCTCACTCTGTGCTTTGGTATGCTATGATTCACAGTGGTTTAACAAATTATGAGGAATTTCAAGATGGATTTAAAGTTTTGCTTGCTGGCTGTTAAGGTAGTAGCTCCCTTGTGTTCTGTACCAGCACTTGTTATTCTAGAAAGCCTTGTACTCCAAGGGAGCATAAGAAGAGTCCTACTAAGGCATAACCACATATCCACCTGGCTCAACATCCCTCCTCTGCTACTAGCCAGCCGAGGTGCCCAAGGAAATAATTGCATACAGTGAGGCTTTATCTGGGTACTTTTCCAGCCCCCAGCAATTTGTGACCCAAGAATCTGTTCAATAGCTGTCACTTAATATCAGTTCACCTCTCTGTTTCTGCTCCTGTGATTAAAACCAGGCTCCTGATGCACGAGCAATCTATTAGCCATAGTATATAATGTTTGTTTTTTCTCTCCTACCAGCACCCAATAAGTGTGAGTTAAACTGTATTCCCAAGGGAGAAAACTTCTACTACAGGCACAAGGAAGCAGTGGTAGATGGGACTACCTGCGAACCTGGGAAGCGGGACATCTGTGTAGAGGGTGTTTGTCAGGTGACTCATCTTGTTGCTTCTTGTCTTTACCATTATGACTGTCAGTCTTTCTGTTGCTTCCCTTTGTTCTACTTGGCCCTTCATAATAATACCAGAAAAGCAGAATCATCGCATTTCTGAGGTGCTGAGGAACATGTGGACAGCGTTTATCTGTCTCTGAATGTGAAACAGAAGATGCCAACTGTCTTTTCTCTGACAGCTCCTTCCCCACTTTCTCCTGACTTCCCAGATTCCCTAGATTCAGGCTTTCTCATTAGACGGGCCTTTTTTTCTTTCTTTCCTCTGTCATTATGGTTTATTCATACCAATGCCCCTGTGCTCTGACAGGCTGTTGGCTGTGATAACATGCTGGAATCTGCCAAGAAGGAGGACAAATGCCTGCAGTGTGGAGGAGATGGCAGCACCTGCTATGGTGTGAAGGGCACTTTTGATGTGGCAAGCCTCCCCAAAGGTACAGATGATCTAGGTAGTTTGGACGAGTGAGAATGGGAGGGTTAAACCTAAAGTCAAGCTGCCACAAGAGCTGGTGGAGACACCTGCTCAAATAGTCATTATAGGCAGGCTTGGATGTTCACCAGAAATGTCTGTGAATGGCATGTGGCTCTTTGGCTGCTTTAGCATCAGAAAATGTATTGATAGCCTTACCCTGGGAATCACTTCCTTAGTCTCAGTACAGACTGAAGTACTTGCCATGCTGCTGGTGTCTTTCCCTGCTCCGTCTCCAGCAAGTGTTAGAAATGTACCATATGAATATAGCTATATACCTCTTTCATAAGACTGTCCCCCTGTCCAGTGTCTTGATAGCCCCCTCAGGATTAATGCAGGGCTAGACATAGGACTGCATCCTTCTGCATTTGACCAGTTTTGAGTTATTTCAAGATAACTCTACTGTGGTCAAATCTCTCTGTGTCGAGCTCCAATATGGTGCTTGCTGAAATCCCAAAGATTTTAAAATCCAAAAAATGGACTTTGCACTGACCCTTGTGCTTACTTTGCTGAGGTGTAGTTGGAACTTTTTTGGACCTGAACTGACCTGTGGATAGTTTTGGGTGAAGCTATTCATAATGCAGATACAGTGACAGCTGAAATGCTTCAAGCCACTACCATAAAGCTTATGCAGTTGTTCAGGGACTAATGAAACCATGAGCATCTCTGGCACAGAAAAGTGACTGTGTGGCATCCACAGATAGATATTGAATAGTCATCTTTTTTTTCAGGTTACAATCAGATCTTCATTATCCCCGTGGGAGCCACCAGCATCCTAATTAAGGAAGTTATGCCCAGCAGGAATTTTCTGGGTAAGCCTGATGTCAAAACCTGTGTTTCAGCCCATTTAGATTCCAACCATTGCATTGAAATTTGGTTTTCAGATACACCAGGCTTTGGGATGCTTACCTTGAGGGCTTGATATGGCAGAGGAGAAAACTCTCAGAAAGCCAGGATCAGAGTATTGAGTATCCTTGACTTGTTAGTTATGCGCAACCCTGGGCTTCAGGTTTACTTCATTTTCTTCCCTGTGATAATCTTGCTGTTGGGTGGGAAATAAAAAGAATCGACTGTGTTCAGACTTCCTGCCCAGCACTTACAAGGAGTCTAGTTGATGTAGCAAAATTTGGCTTTGAGTTCTGCTGGTTGCTTAGTGAATGTAAACCCTAATTCCTCATGCCACCCAAAAGTTCGGGATAGGCTGCTTTTCCCCATAGATATTTTGGGTATTTGTCTGCACAACCTTAAACTTGGGTCATGCTGCAGAGGACAAAAAGGAGGCAGAAAAGTTCTCACCTAGTTTTCCTAGTTTTCTGGGCAGGGCCGAGGAAATTCCAGGGGAGAAATAGCCTTCTGCTTTCTGATTCTTCTGTTGCCCAGCGCTTTGGACAGATCAGTCTGGTGATGTTTTCCTTTGTGGAAAACTGGATGCGGCACCAAAGTCTTCTGAATAGAATGCCTCATGACCAGGACAGTGGTGTAAAGGCAGTGGGGTGTGAAGCCCACATCTTAACGGCAAGTGGGACATAGTCTGTGTCCCAGTGACTAATAGTGGGGATTGCAGAGGCAGGGCTGGAATACACTGGAAGCTTTTGATTGTGCAGCAAAAAAATGCTTGATCTACAGCAAAGCTGGCGAGAACCACTGCCTGAACATGGAGCAGCTTCTGGCAAGAGAGCATTACAGGGGAGCAGTATTGTTGGATGATGATGGTCCCATTTTTTTTGCTATGCCTACAATGCAGTGTTGAGTGTAAACAGGAGAGTCCCTGACGAGTTCTTACAATCCTCTTTTAATGTGTGAATGTGCTGCATTGGTAGATGTTGCCATATTAGATTGCTGCCACACTTAAAGGGTAGTAATACTGATGTAAAGGAGCTGGGGTTCAAGTAGTGGAGCTGAGAACTCTATGGATTGCCGACACTCTGGAAGTCTAGAGTAGGCTCTGTCTTGTGGTATCTGGAGCCAGGTGTTAGGTTATAGGTGTGTTAATTTACTGCCTTTTCTTCTCTGGCACGTGGGTTTGTCCAGCTGTCAAGAACGTGCGAGGGGAGTATTATCTGAACGGGCATTGGACCATTGAGTTCAGCCGAGCACTGCACATTGCCAGCACAGTTATGCACTACGACCGTGGCTCGGAGGGTGATCTGGCCCCAGAGCTCCTCCATGCCCGCGGTCCCACCACAGAACCCCTCATCATTGAGGTAAGTGGCTGTGCCTGCCCCTCGCTCATGCTCTTGCTCTCTCACTTTGCGTAGCAGCCCTTGCTTTGGGCAGTGGGGCAGTGGGAGTGCACTGGTAGGGACCACATGGGGAAGTGATGGGGCCACAGGGGTCTTGGGTTCTGTTGCCCAGAAAGGAGCAGGGCAAGGCTTGATGTTGGCTTCCTGCCTGTTGCCTTGGTCTCTGACTTTAAGGGGGAGGAGAGTCAGCACCAAACGGTGTTGGGGCAGGGACAGGTTCTAGGGCACTGCTTGTCCTAGTCTGCTGCAAGCCAGGCAAGGGTACGGACTGTTACAGGAGCAGCTGGACCTTCTGCCTCTGAGAGGGATGAATGCACCCTTCTCTAAAAAATAATGCTCTCTAGAGTATCATAGATGGAAAAGAGAAAATGTGGCATAGAGAGTAAGCGCTCCTTGAATGGGAAGGAAGCAGGTCAGCTCAAACCCTCAGACATGGTGAGGAAATGCTGCGAATGCGGAAAGTGCTGCTGCTGTTATTTCCCTGACTTTATCCCATGCTTTCACAGCTCATCAGCCAGGAGACGAACCCGGGGGTGCAGTATGAGTACTACCTGCCCGTGCAAGCACAGGCCCCGGGTTACAGCTGGAGCTACGGTTCCTGGAGTGAGTGCAGCTCTGAGTGTGGAGGAGGTAAGGGGACAGGACCTGGTCTCTGACGGCTGGTGTGGGGTTTATATCCACACCCTGAAGACAGTGTGACTGTGTGCTGCCCTCTGCAGCTGCTTCCCAGCAATCTCCTGCTGGAAAGACAGCACAGGTATCTGCAGGGGCAGCTAAGGTTTTGCCAAGGGAGGGTCACACGTGGAGTCACAACAGGACTGTGTCCCCTGCCTTGTCCTGTCTTATTTTCCATGTTACATCCAGACTTGTTACTAGGATCTGTTAAGACTCTTCATGAATCGCCTCTGTTCTGTTTTGTTTTGTTTCGGTTCTTCATGTCATTTTCAGGCCTTTTCAACCACTTGAGAGGTTCTCTCCAAACTGACCTACATATGGCCTACATAACTGAATCACATCATTCCCCTCTACCATAGCCTGGAAGATTCCCTCTCTTCAGGGGAACTGTCAGATCCCACAGAGTGTAATGTCATGTTCCATTTACAGATTCTGCCATGGGCAAAGTTATGGATTTTAAGCTAAAAATCAAAACAAAAACCACCAATCAAACAAAAAACCCTCTTCAGCTGACTGATACATACAGTTCCGATCAGCCTGTTCCAGTCTTCTGTGCTGATGGCCATTTCAATTGCTTTTGCCATATTGTGGTTGAAGGGGATGATATTTTCTTTGCTGGACACATCCTGTAGGAGGCATGAAGAGTTGCAAGTTGTCTCCTGTATGCACCCTTGACAAGACTGACCTTCTGAGTCTACCAGGAGACTCCCAGCTCTGCTGCTGTATACTGCGCACACCATGCTGGGTTCCTTGATAAGCAATATATGGATATGGTGCTTCCCTTTTGAGTCTCAATCCATAAGATAACAGGGAAATGCCCTTCAGCTACACAGAACTATTCTGTCTTTCTTCCCCTTCCAGTGGACTCCTATACTGTGGGGAGGCATGATTCATATTGTCACTATGGACAGACCAAGAGCTACACCCGACTCTTTTCGAGGCTGGCTGGGGTGGGTGTGGATTCTGCTCTACTTTAGAAACTTGTTTTGCCAACAGCAGTGCATTGCAAACCTTGTCGTGGGTGACTTGCATTGATCAGGATACTCTCTTGCTTCTCCTTTAGGTTTCCAATCACGCTTGGTGTTTTGTACCATAGACAATGAAATTTATCCGGACTATATGTGCAGGAATAAACCACAACCAGACAATAACCGGTCATGTGGCCATCAGACTTGTCCCCAGACAAAACGGTAAGATTTTCTTTCCTCTTCTGGACCCTGAATTCTTTCTGAGGTGCTTCTGAAACCAAGAAAAAGAACGACCCTCTCACTTCTCCTGCCCTCCAGCATGGTTCTCTCCAAGGAAATGTTTCACTTCTTGGAGAAACCCAAGACAAAGGGTGGTATTGATAATACTGAGATGAGCATTTCTGCGTGCTCAAGGAAAGGATTTAATACATCCTATATTCATTTTATAGACCAATTAGATTTGCTTTCCAGAGTATGACTGTGGAAGATAGTCTTCTAGCCCATGTAGGAGATAGGAAACCGATTCTCTGCTTTTTGTTCTCTTCAACCGGAGCTTGCAAAAACAGAGGACTAGGTCAGAGGGTGTCACTGTAATGTAATTTCTGCATTCCTAGTGTCCTTGCTTTTAGAAAGGAATGAATCCTGGAATATTTTCACTCTGTGGCATTTTCAGACCCTTTTACCCAGCCATTTCCACCTTGTCCCTTGCTGGCATAGCCTTGCAGTAAGCTTCATGTGGCTTTTACATGCACATTCAGAGTTGTAGCCAGAGCCTTAACTGCGTATCTGGTGGGTGCAGTAGAGGCCTGTGAGAGTGCAGTTGTGGGTGAGAGGGCACTTGGAAACCTAGGAGCATTTCTGAATACATGGTAGCCTGTAGCTACTTGTTTCAAGTTCTTTAAATCCTTTGTTCTGTGTATAAAGGACTTCTTACATCTATCTGCCACAAGCCTGGAGCCACAGTGGAGCACGGAGCTCTCAGATGAAGAGGTAACGAGGAGAAGGAGGTTACAGAAAGTAGAGGAAGGCAGCTGCTCTCTTCTGCTCTCCACCTAGTTGCCCACTGAAGTGTGTGGGGATACGGGGGCTTTCCTCTTTGGTGCTGGTGGTAGCAGGGGGTGGTGCTTTGCTTTTGATTCTTGCCTATGAAAATGATGGTGGAGGGTGCTGGCTGGCAGCTTTGCTTAGGTGGTTGTGTGTGCTCCTGGTAACCTGATTCTTATGGGACTGAGAAGGGGACAGTTTCTTCATAGCTTTTGGCTGCTTGTCCTGATAATTGTTGGGTTTTCTCTAGAATCAATGTAGAGAGGCGAAGGGACATTCTGGAAGATTTTTGTTTGGTTTATCGAGATAAATAAAAGAACAGAAAAGGAAAGAGAGCATGGTGGATTAGACAATTGAAGCATTGGCCAGGATGCCAGCATGCCATAGCAAAAGCCTCAGAGTTTCTCAAAAGCTTTTCTTTCTTTGCCATGGGCCCTACAGCAGGCAGAAAAGTGCCTATATACTGTGATGAGTACAAGGATGAATACAGATAAAATGCTTACAAGGTACGCTGAGGTATGAGAAATAAAAAAAGTCAAAAGGAAAATAGTTGTTCCTCAGCAAACTGCTAATAGCTTAGGACTTGTAATGCTTTGCCCTCTGATGAGGGCCTGAGCCTTATGGTTGACCTTGTCTTACAAAGGAAATGGAATAAGTGCCAGAGAAGATATCTTGGCTCGCAATTGAAGGAAGCTGTAGGTGAGCCTATCGAGTTGATACAGCATTTCTAAAGCTGTGAATTTGCGTTACAGGAGGCAGAAAACAGTTTTGGGGTGGGAGTGTTTTTAGCCCCACTGGAAGTTCTGAAAAATCTTGATCAATGAATTTGGTTTTTTTGAGCCCTGCAACCACACCACTCAAAGTGACTTCTTGCTGCAGCTGTTCCCTTTCCAAAGGGAACATCTTATTTTATAGCAAAGGCTGTTAGTTTTGGGCTGATATCTGCATCTTTAGCAGTAAAGAAGAGTATCTTAAGGAGATGAACATGTCTTTTCTTGGCTGAGTCTGCTGCATAGTTTCTGGTAGGGAATTGGCTGAAACTCAGTTTAGGGGTAGTGAGGGCAGACCAGGGAAGCAGCTGGAAGGCTAGAGAAGAAAATATGAACCACCTTCACCCCCTGGCTGGGACACCCGACTGCAAGGGCAGGTAGCAGCTGACAAGGAGATTACCATGATGCTCACCTTGTGTCACTAGTGCTTTTCGACTGTGCGCCACGCTGGAGTTGGGAATGTTGTCCTTGATGGACAAGATGGATCAAGAGCCCATCAAGTTGACCCTGAAGCCAGGCCATGTAAGCTGTGCTCCTGGCTACCTGAACAGTTCTGAGACACAGGAGTGGACAAGGGCAGAGATTTTAGCATCCAGACAGTCAGATTGTTTTGTGGACGTTGCCCCTTCCATTAGCAAGGGTGTATCATTTCTGTGACAGCTTCAGCAACCAAACACAGGACAAAATCTCTTTAAAGTTTTTGGGGCTTTGCTTTTTTTTTTCTAATGTATGTACTGCTGTTAGAGAATTTGGCCAATGGGAGTAATAAACCAGCTTTTTACTGGCTGTCAGCGAAAAGTTCACAAGCACTTCTGAGAGTATCTGTCATGGTTTGCAGGAAGAGTGAGATCTTGGCTTGGTTTTAGTGTTTCTGATAATGGCTGGAGTGTAACGGCTGGTTAGGCTGGTGTGGGTTGCTTTTCTTTTAGCTGATCTGGATTGTTTTCTCATTTTCTTCCTTTTTTCCTTTGGTGTTCCATTCACACATGACATTTTTGCGGACATCAAGAGACCAAAAGCCACGGTGAGAAATCTTCCCCCTCTGGGAGAGCTCTGCACTTCCATAGAAACAAGTGTTTTGTGGCTGGGGATTTGTCTCTGGAGTGGGGCTCATGCTCTACATTGCCAATTAAGCTGGGCAGCGCTTGGTCAAATGGGAACTCGCCTCTGGCTCTATTCTGCAAAGGGACGTTTTGCCTGTCTGATTACAACAGGGACGCAGCACCAACTGCCCCTGTGCCTTTGGGCAGTTTAGCTGGGCTTACGTTTGTTTGCACCGTTCTGTGACCTGCAGGTGGAAAACGGGGGAGTGGGGACCCTGCTCAGCTACCTGTGGTGGGGGCACCCAGACTCGCTCCGTCTACTGTGTGGCGTTCGACGGCCAGAGCTCCCAAGGGGTGGTGGATAACGCTGAGTGCATGGCCTTCGCACAGCAGCCTCACAGCAGTCAGCCTTGCAACATGAGGCAGTGTGCGACCTGGAGCACGGGGCCCTGGTCAGAGGTGAGTTTGTGTCTGGGAGGCAACTGCTGTTTGGCCCATACCGAAGGAGGATCTGCCAAAGCTCGGGGATAAAGAGCCAGGCTCCTTTTCTGGGACTGCAGAAGCTGTGTATTCCTGGGCAGGTGCTGTGCAGAGGTATAGGACTCGTCCCTGCAGTCCTCCAAACAAGTTCTCCAGCTAGCTAGCAGCTATGCCCTCCTATAAACACATCCCTGTTCCTCAAAACTGTGTGTGCCCCTGCACCCCTGTTGCTCTTATTGTATATTCCCTCTTCTCTGGTTTCAAAGTCCTTTCCCCAGTCCTGTATTTTTATCAGCAGGCATTAGAGCTGCTGGCCATCAGCTGGTGATGTGCAGCAACACTCCCCACTCCGTAAAACAGGAGCTCATGGCTCCTGCCTGCGCTGTTTATTTCCATGCGTATTGCTGCCTCAGCATTCCTAGCCCTGGACAGCAGTACTACAATCACAACAGTCCATGAGCAAGATACTCTTGAAACACTGGTGACCTCCTGTTTGCTGTGTGTCGGTGCAGGGCTCCTCCAAACACAGCTGCATGGTGCATTTTTGATGCCTGTGTGCATTTACACCTCCAGGAGAGGAAACTGTTCAACTTGTACGTGCTCAGTGCTGCCAGACAGGTATTTAGAAGGCACTTTGCATTCCAAGGGCTTAGAAATTAAAGATAGTGTCTACTCTGTCCCTAAAGCACAGGTGAATTTTCCTCTTTTAAAAGAAGTACATGCATGCTTGCAACATTAGACTTATGATCTTGTGATAGTACTTTAAGCGGTGCAGCAGCATAAAATGCAGCTTTGAGGCATGATAACACAGACTGAAAGCCTTATTTATTTATTTATTATTTCTTCTCTTGTGAGGTATGAATACTGAGATGACTTCAGGGTTGCGGAGTAAGAGCATTGTACAGGGAAAGCACCAAGTGTCATGTTCTTACAAACTTGTTCTTTAGTGATTCATTCTGGGGTTCTCAAAAGTGTCTGTGTTTCATGTACTCTCTGAGATAAAAGGTCACCCTAGTAAATGAGTGGCTGAAACTCATCTGGGAAGCTCATCTAAAGTAATTCAGACTGGCCCCAGGTTAATGCTTTCTGTAAGAGGCCTTGGTAATTCATGGAGGAGGAGTTTGGATTCCAGGAAACACCGCTGTGAATTTAGGAGGGCACTGAAAATGTCACAAACCAGTGACTAGTATAGAAGTTGCCCCACACTGTAAAAATGGAACACAAGGTCTCAGGCAGAAGACAGGAACAACCCAAGAACCGAATCTTTTTATCTTCCCTCGAATTCTTACCTTGAGTTGATTTTAATCAGGAGTAAATAACAAGAGATTCCAGGTACTTCCTGCCATTTATTGTTCTCAATGTATTCTGCAGTATTGATATTTTTCCAAAATGATTCTCCATGTCTTCTTTGGTAGAGATCAAGATGATGTGACTAGGCTGAAATAATCCAGTGAGCTCCAGATCCCCCAGACCCTATCCACCACGCCTTAATGTCTCTTCTAAAGCATAAACTACTACTCTGCTAACTCCCATCCCAGAAGATTATTTTAATGATGGTTGGTTGGTTTAGGCAATCTTAAAATGGTGCTCTGCCCTAATGTTAGGGAGCACAGCCTGGAAATGCAAGCGGAAAACAGGCCCTTCCTGGTAATTGTTGGCCCCCTTTCTGCAGTGCTCAGCCAGCTGTGGGGAAGGGGTCCAGACCCGGACCGTCACCTGCAGAACACAGCAGGGCTCTCGGGCTCAGGACTTCGCTTGCCTAATGGAGCCAAAGCCATCGGCCACCCAGCCCTGCCTTAAGGAGAACTGCATCCAGGAAATCGGCTGGCACGTTGGAGACTGGGGCCTGGTGAGCATCACACTTTCATGGTTTGGAGATAACTGACTGTATCGCTGTGCTCCTCACAAACAAGCTTTGATCCGTGCAGTCTGCACATTGGCTGAGGCTGGGAGTGCATGTACTGCTTCATTACCAGTCCCTTGGCGCACAGTCACGTTGTAACTGGCACTAGTAATGCTCCAGTTAATCTGCTGCCTGCTTTGTATGCAGCTGCTACAAAAATAAAGCCTTCTGAGGGGGGGATTATAGTTTCAGTGACAGTGGGAAAATGCAGCCAATAAGCTGAAACAATCCACTCTTGCTGCTTATTCACGATTCTTCGCTCCGCTGCTTGAATACTGGAACAGCTCTCTGACTGAGTATGGCTTGGAGCCCCGTCTTCAGGAGTGGTCATCACGTTTGGTGATATGGTTTAAAGTATATTTTTGTAATTCTTCAGATAGACTGTGCTTCAGCTGGATTAGTCTTGTCTTTATGGAGGGAGCCAGACTCTGTTCAGCCTGGGAAAAGCACTGTGTGGAGGAGAATAGGGGTAGATCTGATGTATCAGGTGACTTCCAAACACTTTTTTCCTTCCGTGCTAGCCAGAACAGCTTCTTCTGAGTCAAAACATGTTACATCTGGTTCTTCATGAGATGCAGGCCAAGTTTTAATAACAACTAAAAAAGCCACGTACCTTAATCTGATGTTTCCAGTATCAGAAGAGCTCCTCCCTCATGTGAATGAGGGACAGAAGTGCTCTCCCAGTGTTTGTAGAGCTTGCCATGAACAGATGGGTTACACAGATACCTCTTCCTCTCCCCTCCACAGAGCTGCTGCTCATTGCTCCCTCTTCATCCACAGCTTCCAGTGAGAGAAACTCCAGTTAGTTCCTTACAAGAAAGCCACCAGTTTGCTTTCCTGTTGTAAACTGTTGTTCTTGAATGCATGGTTCAACACTGACCCTCCCACTGCTGGTGGATCCCTGTAGTATTGGGATGCCTTCAGACCGGGCTGAAGCAATTCGCTCCAGCTGCTGATTGCAACTCCCTGCCACACCGCTGCGGGTAACAGCAGCTCATCTGGAGGTTACAGGCTGAGCATGGCGGGGAGCCTAATGCTTCAGGGCTGGGCGCAACATTTGTTTAAAGCATGGTTCTGCAATTGTCCAGCTGAAGTACTGTTTGCCTTGTCTTGGTGGAAGAAGTTGTGCTCAGCCTGTGGCTAATCACGCAGCTGTTCCACACTTGGGTCTGTGGGGTTTCTGCATTCTGCAGGCCTCTGCTGCCTGCTCACTTGCCTTCTCTCTGTGCCCAAGTGTTCAAAGAGCTGCAATTCAGGCATCCGGACACGCCAGGTCATCTGCGCTGACGGCGACTCCAAATTCTACAGTCCTGAGACGTGCAAGGCCATCCAGCCACAGAAACCTGCCACCCTGGGTAGCTGCAACGTGCAGCCCTGCTACCTGCCACAGCGTGAGTGTGTTGCTGCACACCTAGATTTTCCTAAGATGTTTTTGCTTAGGAGTAGAAATTCCCAGCTCTGCACCAGCTTGTGTTCTCAGCTTTTTGTCTGCCTGTCTCCATCCTGTGCATTTATGTCTTGTGCACGTAACCATGGCATCTTCCAAGTCCCAGCACCTGTGCTATTTGAAATGTATGTAACGGGCTTCGGAGCAATATTGGTGTGTGTCCGTTTTGAATTCAGTATTCTGTGATGGCTCTGTCCCAGTGTGTGCCGCAGACTGGCCTCAGGACTCCCAGTCAAGAAGGATGGCAAACTAGGCAGGCTCAGTAGCTAAAAACTGTAGCCAACTCTCATCCCTCTGTGGACCAGCTATAAAGGAGGCACAACTGCTCGGAAGGTTCTGCTTGCTGTCTGTGTCTTGTCTTCATGCCAGAGCTGAAATGCTGACTTCTGTCTGCCTGCCCGTTACAGGTCACTGTCCTGACAATCCAGTGGAATCCAATTGCTGCTGGGCAGCTGTTCCAGGAAAAGAGAAACATTTTCATGAACTTGTGTTGACTCCTGGATGCGTTTGCAATTATTAGAACATAGGGCTGGGCTAACGGCGCTTATTTTGTGTATGTCTGTCTTTGCAGAGGTCCCCAGTATGCAGGACACTATGGGATACGATGTCACTCGCCAGTCCTTGCTGACGCGTTACAACCCAAACAGCCCTGCCACAGGTTTGGAAGAATTCTGTTAGTTTGAGATTTTGGTGATGGTGGACTTGAAATAGGGTGTGGTAGGGGGAAGGCTCCTCCTTTTCTTCATTTCTTCCATTCTTTTCATGGGCTTCTAGGAATTCATGGAGCCAGGGGCAAAGTGTAGATTCTTTTACACTGATAGTGAGCAGTGTCTGAATCTGTCCATGCAGAACAGACTGTACAGTATATAGATCCCACGGTCTGGCAGCATGACTAAAGCGTTGGCTGAGAGAAATACTGCCCAAAGCAGACCATAGGAAGAAGAAAGGATCATGTGAGGGGACCACGGTAAGGTGGCAGGTGGTTTCTCATGGGACAGCAGGAAGAATGGTCAGGGCAGTGAGCAAAAGAACCTCAGAACAACCAAATCCAGAAGAGTAGGCCAGAAGATACATACTCATGTGAAATCCTGATACAGAGAAGCCTGCCTATAGCCCTGGGCAGGTGAAAGAGAGCAGAGATGAGGAAAACTGACCGGATTTTAATGCTCACCTGCATGCTTTAAGGAGTTCTCTCCCCAGATTCTGGTGACGAGAGGATGCTCCCTGGGAGCTCCACAATCCATAATACCTCTGGGAATCGCCACATTCCATCCACCAAGGACCATGGCATCAACTTGTTGCCTGTTCGCTGGGAATCCCAGTCACGGTCTTCAGGTTCCCATCAGCTCAGCTTCACTCAGGACCCCACTGGAGGGACTGGCTCTCAGGATTGTCGTCGGAGCCCACACGGCTGCTGCCCAGATGGGCACACTCCGGCTGCAGGACCTTTGGGGAGAGGTTGCCCCTTCAGCACCTGTCACCGAAGCAGGTAGCTGGAGATAGGCCTGAACAGGGAGGCATTGCCTTTCCTGGGGGCTTACTGAAATTTACAGCCTGTGCCTGCTGAGCTGGGCAGGTCAGGTGTTGCTGCAGCCCTTCTGCCTTTTATCTGTAGGTATGGATGCTGTCCTGATGGAGTATCAGCTGCCCAGGGTCCAAACAACATGGGATGCCCACAATATTACCGTGATGTTGAAGTGAACAGAAATCAGACCATTGCAGCTGCTCCAGCAGTAAGTAAAAAAGCTCTTTGCATTTTAGGAGTCCATCAGATATGAAGATTCAGATTTGACCCCGATGACTCAGATTGTGGGTTCCTGTTGTGCTTCGTCTCTGCCAGTAATGCTGGAGAACCAATATTCCAGGCATGGCATCAAGCCCTTTGGCCCACTTCGCTCCTGTTCAGTCTGGGGCACCAACCTGTGATCCTCTGTAAGCAGGGGAGAGAGGGTGGTTGGGAGATGTCTGAGAAGTAGAAGACCATCCTGCATAGAACCGATTGAATAATCCTGAGTAATCAGATTTCTGTCAGTCAGAAACTCGCCGTCCCATTGCAAGGATGCAATTGGACGCCATGCCAATTTCTGGGAGAAAAAAAAGTGGTAAAAACACAGCCACTATTTAGTTGCCTTTGTTTGTCAACTCTGCAGATTAATTGAGGGCAAAGTAGTCAGGGAGGAGATTCCTCTCATAGCTTGGGGTGCTTGGTGGGACCAGATGAAAAAAACCCTGCCCTGCCCCTGCACTGGTTAGGCCTGTCTTGCAGAGGAGTGCAGCCTGGCTCCATGGCTGACAGCCAGGTTTCCCACCCCTTCCCAGCATGAAAGCATCTAGGAGGCAAACAAAAAACCAGTGGTTCCTCTAACAGCTGTCCTCCTGCAGCCAGCAGCTTGGACACGGTGCCTTGCATGTGCTACTGTCCTCATGTACGCATGATAACTTTTGGCTTTCAATTCCTGTCTCTAAGGCAAGCCAAGCCTTGTCCCAGCAGCACCCCTCGGGCGAGTGCCGCAGTTCCATGTACGGCTGCTGTTTTGACGATGTCGCTTCAGCTTCAGGTCCTCAAGGGGAAGGATGTCTCAATAGGCCCAACTACCGTAAGTGATGCTTTGGCTTCTTGGTTTAGAAACGTAGGAAGAGTCCTACAGAACCCAGTAACATATGGAAGCTTCTTGTGCAGATGCTCTGCTCTCTGTAAAATGTAGTAAATTATCTCTTTGAAAAGAAATTCTGCCTGGTGGCTGGGGCAGGTGAAGGTGGGAGGGGATGTAGGAAAGCAGCCAGATGGTTCAGCTCTGTCAGCTACCGCAGAAATTCTTGTTGTCCTCTGCTGATAGTTGTACAGTTTGTGTGACCTCTATCTGTCTGTAGGACTTCTGGGGAGCTGTTTTCCCCTGGGAGGACATCCTGATGGAGCCTGGAGTGCTCCAAATTAGTTACCTGGGTTTAGGAGAAGTAGGGCCCCTCTGAGGACTCAGGGCCATGCTCAGCCTTCAGACAGCCCATAGACAGAGGTGGAAAGAGAGCTTACAGCTAAGTGTTGCTCGGGGCTGCATGGGTGCTTTCAGCCAGCAGAGTTCAACACGGTGCCTGCTGTACAATGAGGGCACTAGAGCTGCTGGGCAAAAGCATCTCTGCTCCTTTCATTCCCAGATGCATCATCTGCCGGCATGTTACTGCTGCATTGCCTTGCCCTTTTGCCTTGCAGCACAGAGATTGCTTGGCGGCCAGCCCTGTGGGGGCTGCCTTGGAGAAAGGGAAAGCTCTCTGGATCCTCTCTGCTCAACCACAGGACCCCTCAGTCAGAGCCCTACATCCAGTGTTTGTGGCTGTGATACCTGTGACTCAGAGCACAGGGCTCCTCGCTTCATAAACACATTGGGCTGTGCTCCTCTTTTATACCAGTGTGTGGAGGGGTATTCTCTAACGCATGAGGCTTCACAACTGGGTCTAATCTGCTTGCTTTGTGGGCTGGAAATGTGCAAGCGCCCGCCATGTGCCCCTTGCAGGAGAGGAAGCCCCAGAGCCAATCTTGCAGCTGCGCAATTCCCCGAGAAAGCCGTAAAGCATCCATCTAGTATCTAGATTCAGAAACGTCTCCGAGGTTGGTCCTCCTTCCTTCAGTGACAAAACTGGGGCAGAAAGAAACGTGTGAGCAGCCGCCCAATTTCAAAGCAGAGCTGGGTGCAAAACTCAGGTGTCCTACTTTGCCACCGCTGCCACACAAGGCCCATCAGATCATCTAGGTAGGCGGCTTGAAGCACCTGGACCTTTGTGTCCCTCATGAACCTCACAGCTCCCTCTGTTCTGCTCTTTTTGGTAGCATATCCTGTCATATGCCTGCTGCCCAGTGCCCACGGCCCCTGCGCCAACTGGACCACTCGCTGGTACTTTGTGACTGTTGTTGGCAAGTGCAACCGATTTTGGTACGGCGGCTGTCACGGCAATAAAAACAGCTTTGCCTCGGAGGAGGAGTGCATGAGAGCGTGCCACAGCTCTGTGGGCATCAGTCCTCTGGAGCACCAGCCACCTTCTGTCACAGGAGCCCTGCAACACCAGCATTCTGGCGCCCGCTCTCAAACAGGGGATGCTCGGGGTCAGCAGCAGTCCCTCGTGAGAGAGTCTACAAGTCATAGCCAAGAAGGAAGAGCCTACCGGGCTTCGCACCCCACACAAGACAGCCACAGACGGGACAGCTGGAGAAGTGAGGTGCTGCCAAGGACTGGTGGGCTGGAGAGCCAGCGTGGGGGCACGCAGCAAAGCAGATTGGATAGTCTGAGCCGGCAGCACTTGTGGGAAACAGCAGTGCCTGGGCCCTCAGAGAGGCAGGGTAGCAGTGGCCAGCAGGCACTGCCCCATGAAGGCAAGCAGCGGCATAAGACTTTTGGAGCAGATGTTTTCACGATGGAAGGATTTGGACAGCAGGCATCTGCAGACTCGTTCCCACCACAGGCTCTGCACAGGTGATGATTTTTTATTTTTTATTTTCCTGATCTGCCAGCTCACTGTAGAGCATCAGTACATCTTCCTCTGGAGTGAAAGTGTTCCCAGTCCCAGCTGGGACCAGCTAACTGGGAATACCACGCAGTGGATTGACTATACGCGTGACGTTTTGGTAAATCGAGTTATTCAGGCCCTGGAGTTACCTGCTGACTCTTTCCTTGCACTCTCCTTGCTCTCTGACAGCACTGGAAGTATGGTGTGTGAAAAGACTGCAGGATGCTGGGATCTTTGTCTGGAAGGCATTCTTACACTGTAAATGAGAATTCATAGGTGTTTTTCTTGTTCTGACCAATAAATTTAACTGACTTTATGACTTCATAGCCTTTATGTCAGCACTGCATGGAGCAACAGTGGGTTGTTCTAGGAAAGGCTTTTAAGATCCAGAGTGTGGGGTCAGGATCGAGACAGTCTCACCCTGAAAATCGGGAGTGCACAGATCTAGATCTAAATGTGTCTGCACTGGATCTGTGTCTGTCTGCTGAACAGCCTTTGCCATGTAGGAGAGGGCTCCCCACGTGTTGCCTGATGCATCTGCTCAGAGCTTAATGGGCAGCCAGTCCTGCTTTGCCCTGTGGCTGTGACTTACCCAGAGTCACATTAGAGGACCCGGAGGAGAGGAGGGCAGCAGAGGTGCCAATGAAATCGCTTTCTCTTTCAGAGCCATCCTGGAGGAAGCCAAGCCCTCTCTTGTGACAGCAGTCGTGGGACAAAACATCCAGCTGGTCTGTAAGACAGGGATGTCCCCCTTCTCCAGAGTGGAGTGGATGAAGGATGGCCGACCGGTCTCTTCTGACAGGTGAGCTCAGCTCCCTTCACTGTAGAGCAGACAGGCTCCTTGCTGGGCAGAGTGCCAAATACGCTTGCCTACTTTCTTTGTCATCTTACTGTTAACAGTCTTAAAAAAATTTTTAAAAAGGATGAATAAATAAACAAGCCCATGTATTGACCTAAGAGCATGAGCTGTTCACCTGGTCTGTGCACAGCAGAGACGGGTAAGAGTCTGTATTGAGGCGCTGAGTGTTACGGGGCAGAACAGGTGCTGTCCCGTCCCAAGGCGCTGGTGGAAGCTGGTATGTGGGTAGTGATAGAGAAGAATGTTGTCTCTGTTGGATTCACCTTGGGGCAGCAGTAAGCCAGCAGTCCAGGGTGAAACTTGTAGCCAAATAACTCAGAGTTCCTCTGACTGGAAGTTTCTGTCATTCTCACCTAAGATACAACTTTTAAAAAAACTACTTTTAGAGCCAGTTTTTTGTGGGAAGCCTGTTTCCAGCAACAGTTTGGAGCCAGACAGTCACTTTTGTGTTATGAAAATCACAGTGAAGTAAAGCCCAGTTCTGCTTTTCTGTTTGCAGATGACTGCTGGGGCTCAGGCTCCTGCCTGGAAGGGCAGTTTGCCTTCTCATGGGAGAAGGTTGCTGAAAGCAGTTCCCTGTTTCCCCATCTCAGTTTCCTCTCTGTTCCTGACCTCCTTTCTGCCACAGTTATTTCCCCTGCCTGTGACCCCTCTGTGGTCAACAGGGTTTTGTTGTTTTCTAAGCCAAGGAGGGCGCTCCATGGTGATGGTTTATGCAACTTCAGCACGAAGGGCCGCTCTGCCTTGGCCGGCTGCTGACCCTGGCCAGGCAGAGGCTGTGAATCCTTCTTCCTGTTGCAGGCACACCTACCAGTCCGACAGCTCCTTAGTGATCAGCCACCTCAAGCTGGAGGACGCCGGGACTTACAAGTGCCTCATTTCTGGCGGGAGGACAGAGAGCCGACAGATTCAGTTACAGATCAGAGGTGACTTATCTTCCACTTCAGGCCAAAGAGGTAGCTCAGGGCTCCTCCGTAATGGTTATTGACAGCAGGAGTGATAAAGCCAGCTGCAGCAGCAAAATTCCTCTGCTGCCATGCTGTGCTAGCAGCGTTGCCTTCACTCCACCGCAGTGGTGTCCCAAGGGCTAGGCAAGCAGTCGGTCTCCTCTGCGGCAGGGGTGCCAAGAAGGGAGTGTGGAGGCAGCAGGGCTTCTTTTGGTGTTGCCTCGTGTTAAAGCACTCCCTTGCAGTGCCACCCCATAACCAGCCTTGTGGCTTGCCTGTAACCTGCCCCACTTCCAGCACGGTGAGCACATCTTCCTCCCTGTGAGCCATCAGCTGCATCCTGATCCCAGAAAAGAGGCTCCAGATGAGGAGTTTTCTGCAGTTTCCTGGGCCCTCCCTCTCACACTGTAATGTGACCGGTCTGCCATAGCTGTCTGTGCTGGTGCATTTATGGTTTGTGTTTTGCCCAAAAAGGTCCTGCTGGGTAACAAATGATTCCCTATTCTGAAAAAATGTGCCTTATTTAAGAAAAAAACCCCCAAAATTATGAAAAACTAGTCTCAAAAGATGGGCCAGCAAGGCACCCTGTAGCCTTCAATCTCTTCAGTGTACTTTGTCACAGCAGTGGCACATGGGGCAGAAGGCATGGTGGCCTAAGGGATGCTGCAACATGTTCAGTGACAGAGGAGAGAAAGGAGTCTAAAATTGCTTGCCCGCAGGTCTGTGACTCTCATTAGCAGACAGCGCAGGCTTACTGCACTAGTCAGCCAGAAAACAGATGGCTGAAGGGCTCTTTGGCTCCAGTTCAGCAAGCTCTCCCAAGCTCACAGAAACCCTACGCAAGAGGTCACAGTAAGAAGGGTCCTTTTATTCACATATGGCATTTCATTTTGAATAGAGTACCAGGGCGCTGTGCTGGCAGAGGGTGAGAGAGGTCGGGTCCTTCACAAGGAAAACCAGCAGCAGCCAGAGCTATCCAGAGGCAGGAAGGTTGTACAGGCAGCCGGTTCCTCTGCGCATCAGCAAGTCACATACAGGTAAGTTCACGTACAGCAACAGTTTGTCCACCGTGCCCAGCTGATGAACCATATGGCATCTCTTCATGTAGAAAAGCTGAAGATTGGAAAGGTCCCGGGTCAGCTGTTCTGGGGCACGGTTGGGAAGCAAGCAGTACTGAACTGCTGACAACAGGAACGGGAGAAGATCCCAGTCGCAAGCTGTCTTCTGTCCGCCCCAAGGGTCTCTTGAAAGAAGCATATTCTGAGCAAAGACGTGCAGGGAGGCTGACAGCAAAGGAGCTAGGTTCAAAGGAAAGCAGAAATACCAGGGGCAGCATCCTTAGCTGTTCAAGTTAGTGTAGGCAGAAAGAGAAACCTGTTCTGGAAAAAAAGCAGAGCAAATAGAAACTGCTTAACTAGCACAAAATAGACATATGTATATTAAAAAAAGCTTCAATCCCCCACCCATTTATTTTAAATATTTTGTGAACAAACCAGTTTGACTCAAAACTATCTCCTCACGTACTGGGTGCTATATTTTGTAGCTTCTTGCATGTTTCTTTGGTGTTTCTGGGTCCCACAGAAATAAAAGGGTACAAATTATTTTTGCCTTAAATCCGGAATGTCAGGGTTCCAGATTAAATGGGACCGTGATCTCATTCTTCCCTTCTTTTGAGTTTACAACCTAAAACCCAGCCAATTTGCTGAACTCCCCAGCAGGCTCCTTAGCTGCATCTGCCTAAAAGCAGAAAGCAGTGATTCACTGAATTAAGAGCATTGAATTAAGGCTCTTTGGTTGTGTTTTTTGAGATCAAGAATTCAGGTCAGAGAATGGGGGTGGGGGAGATGTTTTATTTGATGCTGGGAACATCATGGTTTAGTTCCCTTCTCAGGTGGTGTTTAGCTGTAGTTATAAGAGAATGAGGAGATGAGTGGTGTGAGAACCTGACCTTTCTGCTGCGTGAAGTGGATGGCCAGCTCGTGGCCCTTGCATGCAGGCAGGTGATTGCAATGGGCTCCTCACACCCCCAAAAAAATCTGCTCAATTTTGTGTGCCAGACAAGCACCTTGGGGGAAACTCGCTTGGTGTCCTGCTCAGGACTTTGTACCGGTTGCCATGTGCTCATGTTGTTAACACTTCCTAGGCTGTTATCCAGAGGGATGCTATAAGAAACAGGGGTGCTGTCTCGAAAGGGTTAAGCTGGCTGGCGGGAGCGCAGTGCCAAGCTGTGCTGAATGGGAGCAGGATTTGATGGAGGCTGCTCTTTTCTGAATGCTGTGAGCGAATGTTGGTGATGGCAGGTTTCAGAGCTCTGGCGGGAGTGCAGAGACCACCCTTTCCCATTGGAGGTAAAAAATAAGTCTTGTAACTAAAACCACCTTGTGGTGACGGTCCAGTGCTGAATGAGGAAGTTTCTGCATCTTTTGCTGTGCTTGTGGATTTGCAGATTGAGAATGGATAAGAGCGAGCCCTCAGTAATGGAGGCCAACATCGGGGAAAGAGTCAGACTGCCCTGCACAGTGGAAGCGTCACCAGCTCTCACCATTGAGTGGCAGAAAGACGGGCAGCCCCTCTCCTCTCCCAGGTGAGCTCCCTGGTGTCTCCACCATGCCCACAGGTTCATGTGGAGGGGAGACTCCTCCTCGCCTTGCCTTCCCTGATTCCTCCCTGAGGGAACAGAGCTGCTGGCCATGCAGCCAGGGCCCATCCTGCTTTATGCTGGCTGGCTTCTCTCCACCGTTAGGGCCAGACGGTACTGCCTGGTGCCCGTACTAGCCTCGCTCGCAGATCAAAGTCTGAACAGTGAACCCTCCAGCAAACAGCTGTGGTACAGGGTCTACAAGTGAGCCAAAGCTGAAATTTGCTCCTCTACAAGGTCAGCACAAAGAGAACACATAGCAAGCAAATTTGCCAAAACCTAACTGGTCTGTGAGCCATGGCAGAGGTTCACAGCAAAAGAGAGAGATCAGGGTGCCTGCGGCGAACTTCTACAGCGGCTGGGGCTGCTCTCCTGCAGCTCCCCTCACCCTCTGCTCCCAGAAACCTGCTCTAGCAGTCAGCTTTTCCAGAGTCTGCAGCACTAGTGCAGGGATTTGATGACCCAGGGTTGCATTACAGGTTGAACTCACCTGCTCCTAAACCTTTGCTCAGTGTTACTACAAAGTTGTGCAAGAGGCTCAGCTTCAGCTCTGGTGGCTGGAGTGCCATCCTGACCCACGCGCAGGCTGAGGGGGTTTCTGGTTTTGTTCCCCAGACACAGGCAGCAGTCGGACGGGGCGCTGGTGATCAGCCGGGTCAGCTCTGAAGATGCCGGCTTCTTTACCTGCATCGCCTCGAATGGACACGACCAGGACCAGCGCCAGGTCCTGTTCCGACCTCTAGGTACTGGATGGGTGGAGGCACGCGTGGCATGTCTGTACACACACGCGTGCCTGCACACAAGCGGGAAGCAGGGAGGGCTGGTCAGTGTGGGTTTCTTGCCTGGCCATGCCGTTTGGCTTCGCACCTAATGCCCAACAGGCAGTTTGAGGGCAAGGGAAGAGCGAGTAGTTTTACCCCATGGTAATCTCTGTGTGTCTGTAGATTGTGGTGCTCCAGGCAGCGGGGAGGAGGGACTAATAGCACAGTGAAGGTGACTCGCAGGGCCTTGTTTCTGTGGAATGGGTATGGGAGCAAGCGGAACTAAGGAGATGGTTCTTCTATGCATGTGATGTGCTTGTGTCCAGCTGGAGGAAAAGGCTCTTTGAGGCCTCTGCTACTTGTCCTTGCTTGGACTAAGGCCCTTAGGAAATCCACATTCCCCATAGCAACGGCACCATAGCTCCAAACATGCTGTTTCAAGGCCCAGGGGCTCGTATCTCATCATAGTGTATATTGGACTTTTCCCATGAGGGAATGCTCTTACTGCCGGGGGCAGCATGGCGCTGGCTTCCTGCTAGTCATGATTTCCCTTCTGCTCTAGGGGAGCTGAAGATCACTGGTCTTCTGCCAAGCATCACGGTACCTGAGGGAGGGACTGCTCACCTTCGTTGTACTGTGACTGGCAACAACGTGAACATAAGGTGGTCAAGGTGAGCTAAAACGAGAGAGAACTTCCTTTTCCTTCTCTTCCCAAACCGCATCACCTACCCTCCGAATAACAACGCAGGATGCATGCCAGGTAAGGGAGAGACCTGCGATTCTCAGCCCCAACTAGCATCACGTACCCTTTCCTAAACAGCTTGGCTGTTACCCAAAAATCCTGGGAAAGATCCCTGTGGGGTGTGGGCGTCACCAAGTTCACATTCCAGCCAAATGAGGAGGAAAGCAGACATTAAACTAATATTTCATGGATTTCAGAAGGGCTCCATGCTGGAAAGCTAGTGACATTACAATAGAAAATCTGAAATGAGTAATCAAAATGAAGACCTTTAGTTGGTCTTTAGAAAACTCTCTCTGACTAACCCTAGCAAACATTTTAGCCCCTACAATCCCAGCTTCCTGCTGCAATAGTTCTCTCCCTCTACTGTCAAGTGGGAGCAAAGGAGATTTTAAAGTGTTTTGAGGTAAAGGAAAAGCTGTGTCCTCTTCTGTCGATGGTTTACAGGGAAACTCCGAATTTGTGGAAGTGTTTGGTGTTTGTTTTTTCTCTATTTGAAAAGAATCGGTTCTGTTTTGGAGCCTTCTTGCAAAGGACCCAGAGAGATTGACTGGTAGTTGTTTAAATCTCTCTACTCCAAGGAGTAGGACTGAAGTGGGCCATCTCACAAAGAGAACTTTTCTTCCAAACATAAGTTTGGTATTTGAATTAACAGAATGATGCAAGTTTCAGGGTCTGAACGAAGCCCTTTTCAGTGAAACAAATCTCATTTCCTTGGTAACTGGGACTTCATAACTCAGGCAGTTTTCCTGCTGGGCACAGGGTATTCCAGGAGGAACAGAACAGACACAATCTTGCTGGTATTTTAAGCATGGTTTTTTTTAAACAAACTTTTAAGGGAGAGGGAAGAGGGTGCATTGCTCACTACCCCATATGTTCCTTAGGCAGTATGTGCTGCCGTCAGTGCCAGCCAAACAAGCACTGCCAGACCACAACCTGGAGAGAGGGAAAGGCACCCTGGATTTTCTCTCAGTTCCTCAAACCTCAAAAATGTGTAATAGTGCAAAGGGCAATGTCTTTATACAGCGCACGCAGCTAGCTGCCTCCCACGCAGACAGCGGGCTAACGGATGCAGGCTCACTCGGGCTCGTGTTGCCACCCAGTTTAAGGCCAGGTCCTGGCAAAAGATTTCTTCTTCCTTCCTGCTGAATTTGTAAAAATTCACCCCTTTTACAGGGCACCAGTTCCCAAAGAGCACAGAGAGCTCCTTTAGCCTCCGAGGGTGGGAATTGTGATACAAAATGTTTTCTGCCACAGGAACGGGGTCCCCATGCGGGCAGATGGCCGCCACATCCACTTGTCCCAGGATGGAAACTTGATCATAACCAACGTTCAAGAGGCTGACGAGGGATCCTACACGTGCAGCGCCTACAGCAGCAGCAACTCCGTCAGTGCCAGCACGGAGGTGAAAGTGCTAAGGAGCAAGCCTAGCGGTGAGCACAACCTGTCCTCCTCGCTTTCCCCGGCACAATCCCTATTATAAGTCTGCCCATCCACCGCCGACCCCGGGTACTGGGGAGCAGCAGGAGGCTCTGGGTTGTGCTACCCCAGGAGCCCTGCTTTGCCTGGCTGGAAAAGCAGGACGGTAGGAACCACCCTCCCCTACCAAGGGCGCTGGAAGCTTAATTAACTTCCTGAGGCCAAAATGCCACAGTTAGTTGACCAAATAGTTGGTTGCAAGTTTCGTATTTGGACTCTGGACACCATCCAGCGCAGGAGATCAGCAGATCAGCCCCAGAAACTGCATTCTCCTCCTCTATTTCACCAGAGGTGCCAGTTCCTCTCTCATCCTTGATGCTGGACTAAATTTAAAACAATCCCCTTAGAACCATCAGGGTGGAGTAAGCAGGAACATGCTGTGTCTTTTGGGAGGGAAGCGAAAGCTGAGGGTAAGCCCTGGCAGCGTATTCACAGCTGCTTCACCTTCTGCTTGGCTGCAGCTACTGTGAATCGCGTGGAGGTGGGCAGAGAGTGCGTGGACCAGCCGCACCTGGCCAACTGCGACCTGATCCTGCAGGCCCAGCTCTGCGCTAACGAATACTACTCCAGCTTCTGCTGCGCTACCTGCTCTCGCTACCAACCGCAGGCCGGCCCTCCTCGTCACCGCGGGTGATGGACACCTCCGCGGCCACATGGACGTACAGGTGACAAGGCGGGAAGTCTGAACTCTGTCCTTTTAACTGCATGAAACTGTTCTGGGAGCTCTGCCCAGCTGGAAAGCTCGAGAGGGTGAATTGAGCAGAGTGTAGTGGCTGTAATTACTGTTCAAAGGTGGGAGACCCACCGCCCTCAATTTTATGTCAAACTTTTTTCCTCCTGTGTATGCGCCTTGCTGTAGCTAATCCACCTCTTCGCTTAAGGGTAGTTGCTGTCATTCGCAGAACAAGATGACACTGGGAACGTAAGGATGCTGTGACTTTATAGGGAAGGCAGATAACCAGCATGAAAGAGAGACAGACCAATTATTCATACAAGCAAGAGACAAGTATCTTTAAAAAAAAAATCTATAAAGTGTTTGAAAATCAGCCTGAACTGGCTTAACCACAGCAGAAATGAGCGATGAACATTTGTAATCCTGGAGAGCACTTTCCATCTAAATGCAAAGGACTCTGGCTGTGAGAAACAGCTCGATGCATGTAAAATTAGCGTTTGGGTCCTGTGACATTACTCGCTCTGGGGATGCAGGTGTAATGTCACGTTACTGTAGCTGGTTTACTCCGCTAGACCTCAGACAAATTTCTGGTTGGGTCAGTTTGGTTTCTACATGTCTGTAATCAACTTAGGAGTGAAATGCAGAAGCGATGCTTCACAGAAAGCTTAAGACAAAATACAAGAAAATAGAAGCCTTTTCTGAATGTTGGGGTAATTTTAATGAATATACCAACACTGTTATCTGTCCTGAGGTGCTACAGTTTAAATATCACTTGCTTTAGGAAGGCTTAGCAGATAATTTTGGGGTTTTTTCTGAGCTGTGCTGTTGAATTTATTGCAAATCCGGGCTCAGTGGTAGTGGTGTGCTGAGTTTCAGCTTGGGAAGGTGAATGATATACACACAGAAATACATGTAGGGGCATTTGACTTGCCAGAATAAACCTCCCAATGAGCTGCTTTACTCTCAGTTAACTTGCAAGAAAGCCTGGCTCTGCACGAGGCCTGGGCCGGCTCCTGCTGCCATGGGCTAACAAGCCAGGACTTCCAGATGCAGAGCAGCTGTAGCTGAAAAGCACCCTCGGTTTCAAGACTAACAGTGAGTGGCAGCGAGTGCGCATATGAGGGTCTGAAAGACGAAGTCGCAGGCATTAAGGGGTGGGAGGTGAGCTTTGTGATGATTTGTTAAGCCAGGAAAGGCTGTTGGGTGTCTTTGCTATGTCAAAATGGAATTATTTCTGAGCAAAAGCATTTCTTTACAGCCTCCACGGTATCGTTTTATCCTAACATCAGTCATAACAGTCCCCCTCTTCCTCATTCCAAAGTCCCTGGTGAGACTTGGATGGGTTAATCAAATTAATTAGCACCATTACCCATTTATTATTTGCACAGATGTAGCTATAAACTAGTAGACTGGTATGTGGTATTGATGGGGGGGTGGAGGATTGGCTTTTTTTTCCTTTTCTCTCTCTCTCTCTTTTTTTCCCTCCTCTCCTATTTGTGTTACTTTCATTTAAGCCGTCTGAGGAAGGCGGTTGGTCAGTGCTCACACCGCTCTCCTCTCCTTCAGTCCAGCCTCAGCACTCAGGGCAGCAGCAATACACACGTCCATAGGTGTAAATCCCCGGGCCTGACAGCCTAAAGCTGGTTTGGATGCTAAATCCAGTAAATCAGTTCAGCTGCACCTAAAAATCAGAATTAGTGCCCTAATGACTGCACTTTCTTCAGCACAGGTGTGGCTTCAGGGCTGGACAGGCTGCTTTAAGAGGCGAACAAACTGAAAAGCTTAGAAGCAATCCAGGAAAGGAGCGAGAGGTGACAGTCTCACTGCTATTTGGGGGTGGTCTTTTTTGTAGGCTGATAGATTCTGCTTGTTAGAAGAGACAGAAATTACTTATTTGCAGTTAAGACCCTTTAATTTAATTAGGGTAAACTTGGCTGTAATTCATGGGAGGTGTAAGGTTTGAAGTTGCCATCACTGGATATTCAAGAACAATGAGATGGTCCCGAGAACTTCTAATTGTGTTTGTACATAATTTTGCATTTAGCATCTCAGAGCAACACCTTTTTTTTTTTTTTAATTACTGCTTTTTGCGTATATTTTAGTATATGGTATGACTGACTCTGCCTATTGAGGCCAGAGACTAATCCCCGAGCGTGGACGTTCCAGCCTGAGTGACGCCCTCTCGGTTCACACGTGGCAGGCAGAGCGTAGTCAAGGTCCGTAGCCCTGCTCAAGAGCACGGACAGAAGTTGACTGTGGTTGTATCAGACCTTTTAATGCCAGAATAAGCAGGCAGAGTTCTGTAACAGCACTTTCTACTCTGTCAGAGGCTCTACTTTTAGAGTATTTAAATATTCTGTGTATTCAGCTTTCATTTAAGCCGTATCATCATATAAGATGTGGCCAAGGAGGGCTTTCTCAGCGCTCCTGAGGGCTGTAGCAGCCACCTGTGTTCGGATGGGCAGGACTGGTACCACTGCAGGCCCTCCAGCTCAGGGGGTTTTTATTCTGCCCTCCTTTCAGCCGCGGGGCCTGGGCAGCAGCGATGGTATCTGAAGGCATGCGCTTCGCTGCTTTTAATAGAGTCATCACTGTAACTGTTGACTAAAGGGCCTTTTTACATTTCTTCCATTTGGGAAGCTGAGCTTTCCCCTCTGTATAGTGCCACTGAGCCGCCAAATTGACTGTTTAACTTTTCTGATTTGAGAATCAAGATGCTTATTTTCTGCACTGAACAACAGATCATAGGAAGGTCGTTATCTCCTTTACAGTTATCTCCAGGACAGGGGAAGGGCGTAGCGATACTGAGCTATTTTCAGCTGAACTTTGGGCACTGCTGTGAAAGATACGGAGCTAACAGGAAGAAAGCATGTATAGCTTAGTCTATTATAAATGTCTATAAATGTTTGCTTGCTTTCTGAAAGCTAAAAAAGCACTGGTAGCAACTCAAATAGCATAGGGAGTGTTGGTCATTCGTATTCATGTCCTACTGAAAACCAGTAAGAATCCGTAAAGAAAAAAAGCCCCAGTTCTCTAGACCATGTCACTGTGAGACTCACCATACTTGCCTGGAAATGGAACCTGCGGGCAAGCGCAAATGCTCGGGTCACACAAAGGGAGCGTTTCTTCACCTTCTGATGACCAAGTCTGACTTTCCTTGTCTAAAACTATGTGGTGCACATAAAAACGCAGTAAGAGAGAGACATACTAACAGCACAGGTATCAGCTTACTGGGAGAACAGGAAAGGAGTGAAAATAGACCGTTTTCTCATGTGTACTCCTTCTAGTAGCAGGGGACAAACCAAAGTGAGTTTTCCTTTTTGAATGTCAGTGTCCTCATATTTGTCTGTATGTAAATATTCAATGGTAGAGGTTACAGTGATGCAAACTCAGGATGTGAGGTTTTCAGTAAAGCCCTCCATTTCAGAGCTTTAATTAGTTATGGGTCACAAGGATATTCGCAAGTGTTGAAGTTCAAGGAAATCTAACATGGGGCACAAGCCGAGAGGTGTTAAGATACCATTACTAAGCTTCCAGGTTGGGCTCGTCTACATTCACCTAGTAACAGAGAAGGGCAAATGCTGAAAACTGAAAGGGGTTGGGGGAGGCCGAAATTAAGCCTTCACAGACAGTGCTTCTACCACCAACATTTATTTCTGTTAAAGCAGATTATAAATCATCAGTACAAATATATATAACTTACATTTGCTTGTAAGGCCAAAGTTTAAAAGTAAAGTTAAAATGAGATGGTTTTCACAAGTCACCAGAGGCAGAACCTGGACCAGCTGCAGCCTCAACCACAAGGTTTCACGAATCGGTGGAAAAAAAATAAAAACAAAGTTAAAAAACTCTAAGAGCTATTGACAGACAAACATAAAATGGTTTCCCAGGTAGCCCCAGGATGTAGATATGATTACAGTAAGTTGTCACAGTAGTGTTAGAACCAATAGATTAAGACAAAGAAACTGCAGCAATACATGAAAGGAAAAAACCCATACTATATATAATAAGTAGCTTGATTCCAATAAAAAACAGTAGATTTTCCCCATGGTTTTCAAACCATGACAATACTGTTCTTTAATTTTCTTTATTTAAAACTACGATATAATGACTTACTGGTTGTGATTGTTGTTGCAATATGCTACTTACAATGAACAGATACAAGAACAAGCTAGAGCCCCTTTTTCCACCCCCCCCCAATATTACTTACAATAAGAATCAGAGATAAATCAATCTTATGTACAATTTCTTACATCCAACCCCCTTTTTTTTCACCTTTGGCAAGATTACTTACAACTCATACAGCTTTTAATATCCAACTATTTAAAATATTCTAAATGCATAAAAATAAAGATTTTGGCTTTACTTTATTCTTTACATATAATATTCACTTTGTTACTCAAAATGGAAGCTCAACTTTTTCCACAAACCTAGCTTTTGCTAAGCAGGTGACAATCTCCCACCCACAGCCACCCACCCCACCCCACCCCGTTTTTTTTCCCTGAGGGGGAACGTCCAGGACTTGAAGGGCATCAGAAGGACACAAGTACAAAAATCTGCCTTCCTTTCTGAGAGATAATTGGTGTTTCTGCAGAACGGGCTTCGGGACTTTCTTTGCTCTGTTTGACTTCCAGCTTTCCAAGTGAGGAGGGAACGCAGGCTGGGGCGGCTCCGGGACTCCTTTTAAGAACTGCACGTTAAATTCTCTGTGTGTTTATATCCCTCCCCGTAATTGCTCCCTCTTTCTAACTCTTTTCCGTTTGAAGGGACCTTTGGGATTATCAAAGCAAACTGATGAGAAACAGTCCCCTCTGCTCCCTTTATCCCTCTATTCTAATGTACAATTTATCCACCCCCCACCCCATAGGGCTGCTTAAAGTTCAATCTCAAATGTCTTCTGTAAATCACTGGAGAAGGGGTTGGTTGGAGAGGGGTTAGTGCGCTGCTTTGCCTTGCTCTCCAGCGCCGCCCACTGCGCTTCAAATGGGTCTACCTGCCCAGCCGCGGCGGGAGGCTGCGAATGCTTGTCCTCGGCAGCCCATTTGCCACCGTCGACCCCGTTGAAGGCTGCAGAGCCGTTGTGCTGCGCGGGTGGGTTGAAGAAAGGGCTGGTGGTAGCACTGTTGCTTTCGTACTGAGGGAACGTCTGCTGTTTGACCAGACTGGGTGACTGATGGGGATGGGCTGCTGGAGTGTGGCTTGCAGTCCCAAAGACGTTGGCTACCATCTGGGAAGGTGTGATCCCAACCACAGGTACGCTCGGGGCTGCATAGGTCATCCCGTTTGCTACAGCATAGGGCTGAGCCGGAATGAAGGCTGGCTGCATGGGCGGTACCACCCCCACGGGCACAGGCTGGGGTGCAATGAAGGTGCTGACTGGGAAGGCTGGTGCTGGCTGGGAAGCTGCTGGAGGAGGCGGCAGTAGTGGCTGTGGGGTCGGGGCCGGGGCGGGGGCTGGCTGCTGTTGGGCTCTGACAGTCTTTGAGACCTCTTCCAACCAGCGGTCTGCCTCGGAGGGAGTACGCCTGTGATTTCCTTGTAAGAGACTTGGCGAGGCCGCACCTGAGGAGGTGCTGCTCCATTCGGCGCCTGGGAAGGAAAGCATGGGGAAGTCATTAATGGTTCCCGTCCTCTCCACCCTTTTATCAGCTAGAAAGGCTGGGGGATGTACACAGGAACAAACACACCTCCTTCCTCCACAGCTGAAAGATGCATATTTAATACATCCACTGTACTGTCCTGTTGTAGTAAGACTTTGGTCAAGAAGGGGTAGAGGAGAGTTTCTTCACTAAAATACAAAATTATTTCTTCCTAGCAGATCTCAGAGTTTAGGGCACGCAGGCGGGATGCCACCTGCACTCATGACTTAGTGGCAATGATCTAGTGCATAACCACTAATTCCTCTAACTGGGGAGTACTGGTTTCTGAATGTACAGCTCAGGACTGGTGGCCTGTCAGAACACAAAGCTTTAAGAAACTGGTTTTAAGACTCGTTTTCTCTGTATCCTAAATTAAGGCTTTACTCGCTAAAGGGGGTAATGTAATGTAATGGTCCTCATCCTCGTCCGTTCAAGAGAGCGCTCATTTTCCTGTCCCATACCCACTGAAGTGTGAGCCCTCCCTGTGCTATACATGCACGTTTAAGGCAATACATCTAATCAAATTACTGTTTATGTAAACTGTACTTACTATGACTCCTTTATATTCTTCCTCCATCTCCACTCACTCCTCCCTTACTCTTTTCATATGTAACTCAGGCTGGCAAACTCTCAAATTCTTTCACAATAGTCAACACTTAGCATTCTCCTATAAAACCAGCTCTGATTTTAACTCATTTATCTTCAATGATTTAAAAAAATAAAAATTAAAAAAATCACCATCATTTCCATTCCTCCCATAGTTTCAAAACTATTTCGCACCAGCTGAATTGTGGCTTTCCTTCTCCCTGCAGTTTTCCCTCCCTTAGGGCCTTGCCAGGTTTCCAGTGTGATGAGAAAAGCAACCAGGAATGATAGAGATGGCTCTGCAATCCGTGTGTTATTTGGTGTTTTAGGGAAGTGGAAAATCATTACTGCTCAATATTCTTCATTCAGCCTGATCTAATTAAACACCAGCTAAAGATTAGTTTACTGTTGTTTTCACAGCGGGAACTGCTGGGGTCAGAGCTTCGGGACTCCCTCTTACGGGGAAAGACACTGAAAATGGGTCTGGTCCTCTTACAAGGCCAAGCAGACCCTCCTCTTATTTCACTAGCAAAGTTCCTCTTTCAGAGTTGAGCTTATACCAGGAAATGGTGTTTGGTTGTAGCCTTCTAGCACATGTACCACAGGGGGGGCAGCCATTGCAAGTACTGCCTTACGCTGTGTTATCTATAGACGAGGGACAGACTAAACTTACTAAAGAGAAGAAATGAACTCCTAAAGCCTTTAAGCAACCAACTTACTCTCTCCTTACGTGCGTTAGTGGGAAGAACGCACAAAAATTCTTTTGGGTATACGTGCAGATTCTTTCCCCTTCATCCCCAAACACACACTATTTCATTACTTCCTTTGTAAGCACTGTATTTTCTAAAATGCTGCCAGAATGAGAATCAGTCCAGTTTATAGACCTAGAACCAAGGAGTTCACCGCTTCCCTCCATCCACTTGTGCAAAAGGCTACTACTTCCGGCTTTTGTTACTGTTCCTTCCACTTGCCATTAAGTGGCATTGACAATTGTCTCAAGGGCTCAATTAGGCTTTTGATCCAAGTTCTCATAGCAGTGCACCGGATCCACTTCCAATCTTACCAGCGACCACGGCTGCAGCTCCAGTATTAGCAGCAGGAGCATAAGCCCAAGGATTGGTTTCCCGCACTGGCATAGCTGTGGACACTACAGCAGCTTGGGATGGTTTAGCAGCAAGCACACAGAAGGCAGAGGCAGTGCCATTAACTAAAATGGGAGCAGACAACATCAGTGCGATTAATTCATGCAAGGCATGCACGTGACTGGAGTATTAGTGGGCCATGGCCTACCTACCGACAGACAACAATTTTAGACACTTCCACTCCACAGCAGTTGGTGTAAATTAACCAAATGGGACTGACAGTCGATAAAGCTAGTAAAAATTCCATTTCACCAAGCCAACGTATGTTAGCGGAACTGTGGGATGGTGGCTTTTTATGTATTTGATGAGCTCTTGAGTTCTGATGACTGACAGAAGTTAAATTTGTTTTTACAGAGAAGAGCTATGGCTCACCAGAAGTTATGTATGATTAATTTTAGATTCGAAGGAACAGATTTTCAGTGTAAAGTAGCTATAACTACACTTAACAAGGAGAGGGTTTTTCACACAACTTGTACAAAAGCGTATCAGGGAAATGAAGATCAGAGGCTGCTACGAGTTCTGTAGTTGGCATCTCTCCACAACTTATCTCAGAGTTTGTGTGAAAAATAGTAATCATGTGGTGGCACAAAATCTCTTCCCTCATGGGATGTGGTTCCTGTGACACACACTTGTTAAGGTTTTTACAGCTCAGGAGCAGAATGTTAAAATAGCCGTCATCTCCAAGCCAGTCCCTGTTACAGGTAACTGTCGTGTGGTAGGTGTATGAACTTTTTGTTAAAAACAAAAACCACCGAAAAACAGACGAGATGAATGAAGCAGGATGCATTCCCCCAAAATACTGGTAACAGGACTTGCACAAAACATTAAGACCACGTGTTACTGGAAAGCAACTTTCTATGCATTCAAGCCTCATCCAGCATGACCATGGCTCGCAAAGAAATCACAAACCTTGAAAGGCAGGAGACTGTGGTGCGACTACTGTCACTGGCTTTGTCATGGGGGCCGAAGAGAAAGGATCTTCTGATGGTGCGCTGAAAGCACTGGTGATTTGCGAGCACAGGGCACTAATGCTGTCCGTTTCCCCTTCTACCTCAGGGACTAAAATGTAAACAAAATTCATTAAGTTGGAAGTTTAAAGGATACAGAAACAATTTACAAACACCAAAGTGAAACTGAAATATAATTAGCTCCCTTATGTCCTAGATGTTCCTGCTACTGATTTGCATGACAGCTTTTTTTAAAATCTGTGTTGAAGACCTGACCTGAAATAGTGTATTTTGTGACTAAGTCAAGAGGGTAAGGAGATCAGTGTTCCAGATTTAAAGTCGGTTATTACTGCTTCTCTGCGTTAACGTAAGAGGATGTTCATTTCAGAAAATAAAAGGGTTTTCTATAGCTTTAGTAGAGATCTAAATCTTTCAGTATTAAAGTGCTAAACATATCACGGATTTGGCACTCAGATTTGGCACTCTGCGAAATGAAAATACTTATGATAGATTTAAGTGTTCCAACAACATACTTCCCCAGTAACTAGATGAAGCTGAACCGTGCTGACAGCAATGTACAGTGGCAAGTCAGGGCTGGCATTCGAATGTGGACTGCTCCAGCTCAGCGGTAGCTGAAATCCCTAGCTCCTGTGGGAGAGTTACGACAAGCAAAAGCTGGCTGCTCAAATAGAACGGACACTCAGTTTTAAACCAAGTACCAGCATAATGTGCATAAAGTAACATCTGGAGTTAAACTGCCATCTTACCAGATGTTCTCATTATTACTAATTGCACTGCTTTTCCAAAGTACTTATCATCAGTTCTTCATTGCACAGAACTGACAGGAGCAGGCATAATTAAGCACAAATATTACAAAAACCAGAACACAACATGCACCGTATCCACAATTCAGGGGAAGGCATGCCCAGAAATTGATTCTTGGAGGGATATTCCAATACAGCGCATGTGGTGTGACAGAAAGCAGCACTGGCAGCGGCACACATGGGAACATGCATCAGAGATGTTCTGCATGATGAAACACTCCGATTGTCGTGTGCTCAGTGAGCATCACCAGTAAGCTCTGCGCTACTACTGTAAAAGTGATAAACTCAGTGCTGGTCCTAAAGTACGGGTCACCAAATAAGGACTGTAAGAGAAGCCAGGCTAGGTGGTTTTGTTGGTGTTGCCTTTGCCACAGTAATTCTTACTTTAAAGCTTAGAAGTCTAAAACTAGCTCTGTTGCCAAGTGAGAGCAGAGCTGGCCTGCAGGATAACCCAGCTAAGGGCATTCTAGGACATTATGCAAGGTACTGAGCACCCGGGTGTTTATGTTGGCATGACTCTAGAAAACCCCACTACTGTACCACGCGTTGCTGATACAGCCAGCTGTACCGCCTAAACCGCAAAGGTTCTTCCAATGCAAGGTGAAAAGCCCTTTCATTGCTCTCAAAAAGAAGAATTCAGACAGGCAGAAGGACAGACTGCTGAAAAGCATCACAGGATCCCGTGACAAGCAGTTAAGGCCTTGAAGGGATTTGTCTCTCAAGATGCCCTGGTATTAACTGGAGGAACTGGCTCAGTGACTCAGAGGGAAGAGCCAGCACCTACTACTTCACCAACACCCATTCCTGGAGCGCGGCAAGCTGGGCTCCAGTATTTCAGACAGTGATTACAACTGCTGTCTCCTGCACGTGAATACTGCATTTGAAATTCTTGCCTATTCCCAAAGCAGAAGTTTTCTGACATGACGATGTTTGCTCACAAGAAGTGATCCACATGAGGCAGGAAGAAGGATTTACTAGAAAACAAGGAGATAATTGAAGCCACAGAGAAGGAAAGGAGGAGGAGACAATTTAAGGTAATGTTTCACTGGAACCATTTAGTTTTACCTGAGTTTTTCATGGGGAAATCGGTCTTCCTCTGCACTGTTGAAGGCAGCTCATTTATTCGCAAAGACAACTGGCGTTTAAAAGGAGACATCTTTTGGCTAAGGGCAGGGAAGCCCCTGAAAGACCCTTGCCTGGCAAGCTGTTCTATAGGGGCATGCCTCCGCGGAATAGCGTGGGGATTGCTCATTTCTTTATCCAGAGAGGCAGCGGCTTCAGCAGTAGGAGAGGTTGGTGAGCCAGAAGAGGGGGCAGTATTGTTTGGTGCAGCACCTGCTGCTACTGTTTTCACTTCTGTTTCAACTGCTGGAGGAAATACGGTGAGGTTAGAAAAGTAAAGCAAAGTAGTCTTCAACTGCCTGCCCCTACTCCCATTGGTTTTGAAAAGAGAAATGGCAGGAATTTGCATAAATAGTATTCTTCCAAACGAATTTCTAATATCCCAGGAGAAGAATAATTTCTTCTTCTTTGTCCTCACCATGTCACTTTACATACATCCAGTCTCTAAAACAAAGCTTGCAAGGCCAGTCACTTCATAAAAACGATGGCCTTGAAAAGGTGATCTTTCTAGCTATTCCCGAGACCCCAGCTCTAGAAATACTTGCAATTCATTTACGATTAAGACCAAAAAGTATATTGAGACCTCTACTTTGCCTCACAAAAAACCTGTGGCCAAAATATTACTCTGGACTGTATTATAAAGTTACTTCGGGCAGCGCAGCTCAGCAGCAGCAGGGAACAGAACCCAGCTCTAGGACTTCCTTTTCAAAGCCACCCTCCCGCCCCTGCAGTATCAGCAGCAGCAGCCAAACGCACTGCACAAGCTTCAGCGGGCCAAAGGCAGCAACGGCAGCAGCGCTCAACAGGTCTCGCTGCGTTCAGTGCTCAGGCTGCAGCTCCCCAGCTCCTCCAGGGAACACATTATGGATAGATGGAAGCGCGCTGCAAGGCAGACCCCACCTCCGAGCTGACAGGCCTTGCTAACACCAGCCACGTCCACGGTGACTTCCCGTGTCACTTCTTTAACTGAATTGAGCTGTAACGTTACCACCCGGTCACTAGTTAGTTGTGATGGAAGCTCCTCCGACTTAAGGTCAGCTGCTTCCTTTGGCAGGGTTCTGCATAGCACCACAACGCTTCTGTCACCCAGGCCCAATGGCAGAAACGTAGGATGATGCCTAGTGTAAATCGTGACACCTATGATTAGAATAGCAACGGGGATTTTTCCATCTCCAGGAAAACTCTCTCACTCATAAGTGAATTGGCTTTAGGGGCAATAAACACAGGTCATCACCACAGCAGGAGAAGGGGAAATCTCACCATCCATGGGAACTCTTATTTTACTTACATTGCTTTCTAAATGTTTCGGGAAAAACAACTTTTTTTTGTTGCCACATCAACAGAATAACTAGAAGTCTGGTAAGAGAGGAGTCACACTAGAGATTTCTGAGGAGCTGGAATGGTAGCAGGAACTAATTACGTTGTCTTGCAAGCTTCAGTACCCATGAGTTGCAGCTGCTCGTTCAAGTGAAACTTTTCTAATCAGTCTTTCTTGGAAAGGATTTCACACACCTTCATTGAGTCAAGACTTTGACTCATGCCCTCAAGTAACAAAGGCCTTGTGTTTAAGCTTCATTTAGCACATTCTAAAACTAACGTATGGGAACAAGCAGATGGATGATGAAAACGAAGATTAAAGTTTTGCAATCAAGTAGCAGCATAAAACTTGCTGTGGAACCCTCTGAAACAAAAGTTCCACTCCACTGTAAAGAGGGCTATGAACAACGTTTATAATACTTGGTTTTTGTTAGCTGTAGAACTCCACTGCTTGTACTAAAACTTAAGTAAGAAGTTCCGTTTTCACTTGAATTTCAGAATGCTTTAAATGACATTTTAAATGGCTAAGAAGTAAAAACTAACTCCTCTCAAATCAGTTACCAGTTTTGAACATAATTAACAGTGCAACAGTCATGGGTTTTATGGGGAGGGAGGTGCTGTTTTGGTTTGGTTTTTTGAGAAAGCACACTGTGCTTGATCTGTTCTTCCCTCATGCAATATAACTATGCATACACTTTGTAACCTGCCTTAAAAATAAAAATACATTATTTTCTAAGAAAAATGCATACAACTTTCTGTTCATTTACCATAAACTTTAGACTACAAAAAAGATTCCTTCACGTCTGCTGAACTTGTTATATTTTTATAACATTTTTCTAATAAGGCCTTCTAGTATGGTACACCTACAGTGTTCTCTGCCATAAAGCAGGCTGACCACACAAAGCAGGAGCCGCTTTCGCATATGAAGCCACCTGCACTTTTTCTAGAGGCGATGTGGGAAAGCGCGCTATGAGTGAATCTGGGAGCATTTTTCATCTTGTGAAGTGACAAGCATTGGGGAATGATTTGCACATAATCAAGTTCAAGAGAGGGAATGTGGCAAGGACATTAAGCCTCAGTCCCTGCAGGGGCTCCAGTTCACCTCAGTGCTGGTTTTGCTCACTCTGGATGATTGTGTAAGTCGTACACCGTACCTTTAGCATCCGGCATCTGTCTCATAGTTTCCTCTCTCTCTGCTTGTTCGGTAGCTGTAGTGACCCTGAATGACCCCTCTCTAGTGAATGTGGTCCTGCTGGCGTCAAAGGTGGCAGTCACTCCGCACTCCTTCTCGCGCTTCTGCTTTCGCTCCAGGCATGCTGCAAATGCACAGCCCACGGCGTGACTCAACCTTTCCCCCTGTACAAGACAACATTGCGTCATACAGTAATTGGAACAGAAACATACATGTGCTGCAAGCATTGCAAAGTCATAACCTGCCTTTGCAAGAGGGATCTAATTAAGGCATTACAGAGAACTACTGTAATTGGCCACCTTTTGTATGGCTCTAAAATTAAACCCGGCATATAAAGACTGCCAACAAATAATAGACAAGCAGTGCTCAAGGAGGCCACCCAGAAATGAAAGAGATTGTTAGATATCTGTTTAGTTCAACTGCTACTAAGATGCGAGTGCGATAACGTGCCTGCACGGATCCCTTGCCTCTGGATACAGCTGTGCACAAAGAAACGCTGTGAAGACATCTTCAGCAGGTGTAAGTCCTCAAGGACAGGTAAGTGCTATTCTCAGATGGAGAAAGTCTACAGAGGGCTCAGGGAGACTCTATGGTTGTGTGCAAGCGTGAAAATTATAAGTGCAATGGTGATTACTTACACCTTTTAATGGCCCTGACCAACTGCCCATGTTAGTATTAAAAGTGCCTTCTGAAAAGCACTTCCGTTATTAACTAGTGAGGTCAAAAGGATCCACTGTCTGCAATAAGGAAAGGGAATTCAAGTCGGAGGAAGTCCAGCAATCCAGCTGATATGGCGGCTACAGTTGAGTCAGAGGTGCTATTACTACCAGTAGCCCAACTCACCCATTATAATCAGCAAGTGAATTGACCTGTTATTCACAGCGGAAAATAGAAACGCTCCAGCTCTAACATAAGTTTAACTGAGAATTTCTCTTTTAAGAAAAATGGTAAGTTGTCAAGTACAATTGCTCCGACCATGCAGCTATGTGGAGCTCACACAATGAATTTGCAGGAGGCTTCAAGCGCTTCGTATAATATGGGTGGGATTCAACACAAAGCCGAAAGAAGAAAAGGCCAGATCAGGGAGTTAAATAACTGAAGTCTACACAGCAAGAGGCTGATGGAGGTAACTTACTTTCAAACCTTCTACTGGAAAAATCTCTATCATTTAGAAGCAAACAGGATGCTAATTTAATTCCGTTTAGCTTCATCGCTTAACATTCAGATGACTTTCCATTCAAGATAATGTTCAGATACAAGAGGCTGCATTCATAACCAGTCTGTATTTACTCACTATGATTTTATCCTGGAAAAACTGTCATTGCTGGTTTAGTTTTTGGCTGTATACATTTTCAGATGAGAGTATCTTCTGTCTATTTTTAGAAGAGTAGTTCCCTTCTGCTAGAGATATCTGAGGCTGACTGCATTCCATTTATACGCATGCTGGGCACCATTTCTCTCCACAAGACGACACCGCAGAGGGATGGCAAATAATTCAGATATAAAGAACTAGAACTAAAACAATTTGCATGGACTAAGTAATATTTTAGCTGGTCAAAACATATTGCAGTATTCTAGGTAGTTGATTTTTCCAATCATAACTTCCAACTAGAAGCTGGAAGAGTTGGTTACACACCATATTAAACTTACCGTGTCCTTTACAGCCATAAAGCAGTGGCATATCCAGCGCCTTGTCGTGCCATCTCGACAGATGTATGAGAATGCCCGGTCAAAGTTCCTGTCTGGTGCGCAGAAAGAAACCTTCTCTATTGTCTGATCAACTATAAGATCCTAGAGGGAAAAAATCCCCGCCCCCACAATAAAAGACATGTGAGGAAACATGGAGAAACACTTGAACAAGTCATTTTCAGTGTTACTGCAAGAGGACGAATTACACTAAAAAGAGGATAACCTCATGTGGCTGTAATTATCTGTCAATGAATTCACCATTCAGAATCTATTCCCAGTATGAAACAAAAAGGACAGACGACATTCTCCATCAGCCACCTTTGGAAGAAGAGTGCCAAGGCATCATTTAAGAATTTAGGGGGACAAACGACCCCTGAGATCTCTCCTCTAGACTATGGAGCTCACATTTTTGTTTTATTTTATGTTTACAGCAGCTCCGGTTGTCTTGCAAACAAAAAAAAAAATCTTTACTGTGGTTAAAACACAACGCTGAAACTTATGGGAATAGTCTGCAAGTGTGGAAAGGTCTAAGCAGCTGCTACACAAAAAGCAAAAGCTGATCTCCCAATTAGCTAAGAGGGAGGCAATGGAAAAGCACCATCAGCACTGGTAGTACCAAACAGCCCGGATTTGTTCCTACAGATTGACAGGAGAAGTGTTTCTAAAAAGGAAACAGTATAATTCAACACCTATGCTATCTGTGTTAAAAATTGTTTTTTCAATATTTTTTTCAAAATCATTCCGTTTAGTTGGTGGTTAGTACGTGGCACCTGTGCTAATGTCATCAACCACCAGGAGGCAACAGCATATTCTCTTTTTAAGCCCTGAATTTTTAATTTCCCCCAGGGTCTGCATAACTTATTAAAATTCAGTTTTGAAAGACTGGATATATGCAGTAACATTTCTAAAAATAATCCATGTATTGTTATTTTTAAATGAGGCAATCAGCAGACTGAATTCAACTACGTAAGTATGTTTGTATTAGAACTGAATTCTTAAGAAGCAGTAACTTTAGCGCTCAAGAATGACACTGTAAGAGCCACCCTAGAGAAGTCCAGCCGCAGAGCAGGTACTGGACCGGCAGTTGTACCCCATAAGGATATGAACCATTTCTACCTGCTTCTCAGTGCTGGCTTGCAGAAGCTGTTTTTTACGTTGACAAAGGGTTAAATGACATGAATATAAAACAAACTATTTTCAGACTAATGAGAATAAAAAATGTTCCAATCGCCATGCCATCTTTTAAAATACTAGTAAGCTTATAGAGGCAAGCCTAAAGCTCTTATTTCTAATTGCCCACATCTAGATAAAAGCAAGAATCATTTGCTATTACTTGCACACAGGCATCTTGGTAGTCCATACTGTGCTATTTCACAATTAAAAAAAAAATATTTAAGACAATCTAGAAGGACGCTGCAGATACATTAGTCTTCCACTTCATAACCACAGCTTAGATATTAGAATTAGAAATTATCATATTTGATACTTGGTACTACTACTGAGCTTGCGTTTGAAGGCACAACCCCTCTCTATTTCATTTAGTATGCTCGTTACATTTTTGGAAGCTAGCTCTTGTTTATTCAGACCCATTCCGGGGTTTAGATGCACTGAAAATTGTATTGATGAACATGAGTTTGCTCATGTATTACTATGGCAGCCTTCTGCAGAGGTGCAGAACAAAGTCAAGGGACTCTCCTAGTTCAGTATCAACAGAGCTTATCAGGAAAAAAATGTTTTTTCTTATAAATGCAACAAAAAATAGCCCAAGCTTGTGCTACCTGCCACATTTTATGAAACGTCTCTTGAGAGTAGTATGGAATGAACTGGGGAAAAAAATTAGCAGACACATGTATGTTTACAAAGCAAGAAATGATTAAACTAATCAGACACTTCAGTCTTCCTTTCAAATACCAACATTTGCAGTAACATAAAGACTGGTGTCCATTTAAAGTTATAGCGCATACATTATTACAGAAAGATTAAAAACTTTTGTCCAAGGAAATCTAACCTTTGTTTTCTCATCTACAACTCTGAGTCCATCCGCCGAAACCCACAGGACTGCTTTAACGGCTTTCTTCCCAGACTTTCAAAAAAAGAAAAAAAAAAAGAAAAGAAAAAACCAGTTTTATGCCAACAGCATCAGACTGCCACCCGCTTCCCCTTTCCAAGAACCGTAACAGTAAGTGTAGATGAAGTCCACGGTCAGTAGGGTGCCCAAAGCCAGATACTCAATCCAAGTTGCAAAACATTCAGAGAACCAAGCCAAAGCCAGTATTCCAGAAACAGCACGTCGTGGGGATGGGGAGAGGACAAAGGACGGGTGGAAGCAAAAACAGGGTGTATGTCCACTGACAGTAAAGAATTCAAGACTGACCAAGTGGGTGAAGAATTCCACTAAAGAGTAAGAAAAACACTAATTCATAAGGAGTTACACCACCGGTAGCTTCTTTAGCACAGTTTAAAAATTCTTACCTGACATTTCCACCAGCCCTACCCTCTGCCCCAATAGTCGCATGGCAGAATCATGGCATCACCTTAAACTGGTGTCAAAAGCACCCAAAAAGCATCAGTTACTGTGTCATGAGCTTAATGCTAAGATCAATCATCCAAAACATGTTTCACTGATTTATTAAGAGCTAAATGTCACACCTTGGAAGAAAAGTGGAAAAATACGATTTCTTAACCGTTTGGCGTGTATCTTGAAAAGGCGATGGTGTGTGGCAGGCTGACACAGCGGAGGAGCCGCCTGGCTGATATCCAAGCTCTGACTGTGGGAACTTTCAGCTGCCACAAGCGAAAGGGTGAGTAAAAGTGGGAAACACAGGAAGTCTTCAGGAGCCCTTTAAACTGTGGATTCTTTCTAGACTGTTTACTTTTTAAGGGAAAGTTACAGAAAACACTATAAACACTTGACACAATATTCTCCTGAAACTAATTAATTGAATATAAAATATGTACAAGATGTCAACGTAATTTTACTGGTTGTTACAGAGAAATACTACTAGCAAAATATTTTTTTTTTTTAATGTGTCACTTTAATTCACAAGCCCCATACTTTAAGCCAGCTAATAAACTATTCTCCCTATAACTTTTTTTGAAGCACTGGGTTGACACAGTTTGTGGCTGCTAATGGCACCCGCCACAGACCACTGTGGGGAGTGAAGAGAGCAACAACAACAACGAAAGACGAGGGGGGTATCAGCTAATGGCTTCACGCAAGAATTGCAATTATTTTAATTTTTTTAATAGTTCATTGTAGATATATATAACTTATATGGCAAGTAATGGAGCAGGGACACATTCTGGCATAAGCTACCAGGTCTGCAACATCCATTTTAATGCTGTAAGGATGAAATATCTTGGAGTGAAAAGTCTCCTGTTACATCGCAGTGGTCTCATTCTCAGAGAAAGCAGTAACTGTGAAGAAAACAGGCCTGGCAGGACTTCTGTTTGTTTTTGGGGAGGAACTATCTGTCCCAATTTCGGAAGCAGCAATGACAACCCGAGCATTTTCAAAAAGCTTGGTGAGAACAGAGAACAGCACTGACTTGTACAGAAGAGTGATTAAAAGAGAAAAGAGAGAAAATAAGCACAGCATGAAAGCAAGCTATGGAGAGTTGCTCACAGAGGCAAGTTTCTAAATGTCCATCAGCCTGCTGGATACCCCAGAGAAAGTTTAAAGTAAAACTCTCAGATTCTGGAATTCTTTAATGGAAAGAGTATAATTCACAAAGGAAGACTTAATTGAATTTACCATCATTTGTGTTAAAATATATATATGTATGTTGCAGCATGTAAAAGTCACTTCTAAGTTTTGGTGTTAAAAGGCAGTAAATATTGATAGCCACAAAATATAGTCTATATTTTCAATGCTCAGATAGCTTCCATAGCGTAAAAGTCCCTGTTAAACCCAAAGGCAAGTGGTTTGTAGAGGTCTGCCTCCTTGAACTGTTCCTTCTAAGCTGTTAATAGTCTTAAAATCTCTATTCCAAGCAAGTACAAACAATTAAGAGAAGACCATGCCTGCAGGTAACTGCTGGGTTTAGATTACCATCATTAAAAACTGAGATACGTGTCTTTCCCCAGCAAACAATAAAAACCTTGTTTCTGCAGAAAGAGCGAATGGTTCCTGAAGTTTGTATTAAACAAGTCAAGTTGAACTGAGCTGGGTACTTCATAAAGCCATACTGGTCTTCAGCAGAGCTACTCCTCACCTGCTATTTTACCAAATGAGGACTTAGAAATAGCTACGACATGGAACTTCATTTTTCTCAAAATAAAATGAAAACCCTAAAGGGCTGTCTAAGTCCTCCTCTCCCACTGGAAACATAAGGTTCCTCATGCAAGATAAACAAACACGGGCTTGCTACACTAAGAGAAAAAGAAAATCTCCCCCGATTCCTCCTTCTAAATTTATGGTGCATGCAGTGCTTAGAAGGGGCAAGTCCTTAGAGTCTGTATCCCAAACCCACAGCTACTACTGTTGGGCAACATGATTTTCCCATCTACTGAATCCTCAGCTTACCTGTGTCTGCAAGCGATGTATAAGAACATACTTCTCCAATCAGTTTATATGGGCTATACAAATCAAAGTACTACTCTATAATGGGTGGGATATTGCCACGTATATTGTGATTAGAAAGAACATATGAGCGTTTGTACTCCTGGCACCCACTAGACAAAGATCAGCCCAGAAGCAAGATGCTGCATGAGAAGTGAACTCCAATGCAGGAACATCGAAAGGTTTAGGTGACCCCAAACAAATGGTCAATATCTACTAGAACAGTGTGGTCTTAAACATTGCTACCAAGGGACTCATCTAGACATCCGTATCAGTAGCTTGTCTTCACATTCAAGAACCTTTGGATGACAGGACTGCCGGAGGAGACACGTGTGGTACCAACTCCCGGGAGCCTGACCTGTCACTGCTGAGTCAGCCCCAACAGAAACCTCACTGCTCAGCACTTCTAAGGAGACCAGTTACCTGCTCCGGTGTGAGATTTGTTAACTGGACTAATTTCAGAGTCCTCAAAGGTCTCCAGGAGGTGGGTGAGGCATTGGTCTTTAAAGACAACAAGGCCCGAAGACAAAGCCGGACCACTGTGGGTTGGGTACAAGGGAAACCCCTCCGACAGAGATGGGCATCCGCAAAAACAAAACAGAAAAAGAAAATGAAGTGGACTAAATCTGAAATGCACATTTTCTCATCAACAGTGCAGGTCATGACAATTTAACTGTTAAAGGCAATAGGAACGCAGAGATCATAAGCAGCTATATTGTAAGCTGGAAAATAAAGTTTTAAAGATACCAGAGCAGAATTAAAGTTGCCCAATAAGGCATTTTTTTTTAAATACTTCTAAATTGTTTCTAGTCTTTCTGGTTATTTTATTCTGTCCTGAGACTTACAAACAGCTGTAAGATATACCTGGAGCCTAAGGTAAGAAAATCTTTCATTTCATTCCCTGCATAAAACATTGCATGATGAGAAATATACGCACTCGATGGAAGCAAAACATGGGAAAGGTCACTGAATCTGTACTACTACTCTTTACAGCAGAAAAACTTAAATTTTAAAATATGAAGAGCTGCCTAAAAAGACAGTTGATTCAGTTACATTGCATACGCTACATAAAATAAAACTGCAGAAACCTAACCTGGAGCTATCAACAGACACTCATTTTTACTTTAAGCTGGAAAGAGAGTATTTTCAATACTAAGCACTTGAAATCCATCAGATTTACCTTTTAGGGGAGAAAATACGGAAAGGGAAAGCAGCGAATGTGTCTAGACTGGCTATTTGAAAGCTGGTAGGGCATTTTAAGTAGCTCTGCAGCCTGGAATATTATATTAATCTCCATGCAAGGCATCTGCGGAAAAATTACAGATAAGACAGCCAAAAGATATTAGAGTTATTAGTATTTCTCAAATATTAAAAAGAGAACAGCTGTCCTTTTTTTGCAGTTTTCCCCTTAGATTTGGCCTATCGTTGCAGGCACTGCCATTCTGACGCTGTGGGGATATCTATGGATTGAAGTGCTTTCAGTGCTAACTAATATAACTTCACAGGCTGGAGTAGAAGTAGGTGCCTCTGGCAAGATATTGTAACAAAAGGCAAAGCAAATCTGCAAGGCTGTGGCAAAGTACTGGACGTGATAAAAAAGCTACTAAGATGTAATGGGGAAGCTGACATTTAATAGATAACGAAAAAAGTCAAAGACAGATTTTAAGTGCTATGCAAAGCTCTGTCCTTTTACATCTTTACTTCCTTGTGTATCCTAACATAAGTTAATAGCAGGAAGCAGAAAGAAATCTAACTTATCTGATGAGGCTGAGGTGGGGATTTCTGTTTGTTTTAAACAAATTATAAGTAGTAGTTAGCATTTTTGATTATAAATCGGACAGCTTGTTTTCACTCCATTCTTTGTAGATTCCAGCTTTTAAATTTTGTTCGCCCGTAGGAATGGTCAGATTAATTTGACAGATCTCTCACCTACAGTATTTTGTCCCTTCACTACCACTACGCTTTAGATGCGTGTTTTCCCAGCATAGGAAGAAACCTGAATTCGGAAAACAGCCGTCCCTCTGTGACACACATCGCTACCTGAGTGAAAGGCGAAAAAGGTAAAAAACCCCTTTATTTACTCACAAGTAAAGCCAAAACAATTTTGTGCTCCACAAGATTCTTCTATGTATGGAAACTACAAACATGTTAGTTTCTATTTGACCCAAAGTTCATTTTACAAGAAGATACTTCAAAAGGCCTATCTTAGATTAACTCTATATGAAAACTAAATTAAAATGTTTTACAGGAATTGTAAATGCAGATGTAGGGAACAGATGAGAGGCAAAAGAGAGAGCGCTCTTTCAGAGGTCTGCACGCACCACCTCACAGAGATGTAGACAGCAGGAATAAAACCACCCAGCCGCCAGTACAGCACATTCTTAATAAGAACAAAGAGTTGCTTCTCTTTGCGTCTAAGACGCTGTCCTCATGAAGACAAGATATAAAGGATAAATTTTTCAGTTCTACAGTCAAGTTGCAATTAGAAAAACATAGTAGGTAAACGCCTGGTCTCATCTTTATATACCTGTGAAACAGGACTGTGCTCAAAAAAGAAAGGTGTACGAGTTGGTATGTGCAGGCACCCTGCTTTCTCCCAGTGGTAACCTCTGGGTCAATGTATGGTGCCAGGGAGCCGACCATGAAGCACTAACGAGGCACAGACCCCAACTCCTCTAGATGTTTTCCCAGGTGATGTAGACCTGCACAAGTTTAAGGGCTTAGAAAGGAAAATTCACTTTTTTTTTTTTTCAGGAAGACCAAATCACTTCAGAACACTGGATTTCCGATACAGTGCATACAGATTTAAGTTTCTGTTTGAGGTTGCTTTTTAACTGTATTCTGTGTTTGATCGATGTATTTCCAAGTCTGTTTTAGAAGCAAACTATTCTGAAATGGATTAGGGAACTCTCAACACCCTGATTTTATGGCGGTGCTATACCAGGGATGTAACTCCTTATAGTGCAAGCACAAATGAGGCAATAAACTTACTTTTCCAAAGAAGCCTTTGAAGAACTTCCTTTCCTGGAGGAACAGGGGGGACAAGTCGAGCGCTATTACTGTAGGTAGCTAAAATGTCCCAGGTTTTCAAACCAACAAGCACACACAAGAATAGGGTTTGGAGGGAAAGGAAGGGGGTTTTAGAGTTATCCATGAGAAGGTGCGACAGGCAAACGTGAAAATAATCCCATGAAAATGCAGACCAAAGGGCACGCACACAATTCTAACAAGCTATTGCCCTGAAATTGGTGGAAAGAAGAGAACCTCAGCCCCAATTTCATGCAAAGTGGTTATTTTACTTTCACTCTCCCTTGTTTAGTCCCTTTTAGTTAGGTTATAAACCAAACTTGGCAGCAGACATGGTGGTCAAACAATTAAAATACTGTATGGGCTCTTGTGAAATGCAAAGTTCTAACTCCAGAATTACAGTTTGCTCTGTATTGATTACTCTTTCCCAAAGTAAATGCTTTGTAAGCTGGGAAAGCATGTATAAAGCAGGGCTAAACACTGCTTCTTTTATTCCGTTAATTTGTTGCTTTGGTTTACATGCTGCTCTCACACTTCACATCTTATGCAGTCTTCTCAGAACAGGGAGGCATTTTATCTTACCTTGCAGTACAACTGAAACACAAATGAGATCCCTTCCTCTTCCACTCTCTCTAAAGCCTTCCAAGGCTTTATACAATATTTATACAAATACTAGATGTTCATTCTAAAACTCTGAATTGATAGGCTGAACAAGACCCCTTTTTAAAGTCAGCTCAGACAGCAACAGTTAGGCAACTGCAAAAATACCAAGAGGTGAACTACAGCTTCCCAAATTTCTTCAGTCTGGAAGCAATTGTACCTACTGCCCGATTCACATTAAGAAAAAGGCAGCACACAATTTTAAGCATATTTGCCTACAGTTTAGTTTAATGGCTTTATTTTGTTACCAGACTGTGAAAAGCAAACCGCAAGATCTAAACTGATGTCCTGAGAGAACACTTCCCCAGGCCACACGCTGCTCCGTGTTTGAGGGAAGCTGGCATGAAGCAGTGTGCCCTTCCTGCTATCTTTCCAAATTGTTTCGCTTGTAAGAAAGCTAGGAACAAGGAAGAGGTGGAAAACTGCAGATGAGATAGAGAGCATCTTTGTGACAGCCCCTGACCGCAAATTAACCCTATGTAATTCCAGCATGTTGATGGTTGATAACAATACTATATTAGAAATATTATTACAAATATCATGAGGCAGTGTCTCGAGAATTGATTGATAAACAAGGTTATATTTAAAACACAGCTATGGTTCTGACGCAAGCCAACAAAAGCCAGGAAACACAAAGTTAAGAAGGGAGTGCCAATCTTGACTTCGTATTTCCTGACTTCTGCTGCTGTGTGGCTCTGCCTGACATCCTTCCACAGAGCGTTTAACCAAGTATCTGTAACATATTTATGTCAACTCAGAACTGTATAAAGAATATCTCTAAGTTCAGTCCGCTGAAAAGCTTAACAATTTTTAGAGGCAGGAATGGTTATGTATTTGGACAGGATATGCTGAACACTAGGAGGGGAACTAATGGATTAATCACAGTGTTGTCGACATAATGAGAAGGGGTTGGATGCTGCTGCCAAGTTGAGCATGGCTATTGCATTACAGTAAATAACAGCCTTTTAAAGATAGCAAAAGCTAAAGAGATTCACCAGAAGCTACCTCATTTTTAGGTGATGGTTAATTTTGCTCTCAGCAAAATGCTTGTTAAACAAATTTTTTTTTCTTTAGTAAACTAGACAAGGTTAATGGAAAGGCATCATGCAAAATGGGGTTTAAACAACACTAAGTTAATGTAGTTTAGAGATAACTAATGCATGTTTTAAAATATTAAATTATGTCTCTTTACCTGCTAAAACAAGAACATATATTAAAACAAATTCATCATTTAAAACAAAAAGTGGCAAGTTAGAAACCAATACTACACGCTAAAGCTGATTTTAAAATCGAAACATGACATGAGAGAGTATACTTCTGTCTTTGTACGATGTTCTCATACCGGAGTCAAATACACTTACAGGGCCTTTTATTAAGTTATCTACCACTTTGCACAAAATATTTTAAATTCAGTGAAATGGTTCTGAAGAAACCATTTAGAGCTTAATATCCAAATACAAGGATCCTACTAGATACGAAATGTATGTGCAGTTAGTAATATATCCCTACTAAGGGAAAAATGTAAACTATATTGGTAATATCCTACTACTAAGGGAAAAATACAAGCTCCGTTGGTAATATAAACCCATTTTAATAATAGACTGATAGCTGAATACATGGGTTTCTAATCTATTAATGAGACTGCAGTGCTATTTCATTAGACAGAAAATAGGGACATAACTCAAGTTTGTTGTCATTCATTCTAAGCAATATTACAGACTGCACACTTTAGTATTGCTGGTGTACAATTTCAGAGCTATAAAGCTGTAACAACAGAACACAGCATGGATGAGGGATTCTCTGGCTAAAAGTGGCTGCTTTTACTCAGTTGTCAATTAAACAATGCCTGAATAAAATGCTCACCATCGTTTGGTTTCAAGTTCTGCAAGTTGCAATACTCAAAACCAATTATGCCACATTAAACAAGCAGGTAATAAAAAAAACAAACCCTGTAAGGTTATTTCCCACCACAAAAAGAGAGACAAAAAGATTTGTTTGCATCTTTTCTACCAAAAAGCAAAGCAGAAATTAAGCTGTTCCTACAACCAAGATTAACACTGTTCTATACTCTTCTTGACAAATTCCATTAAAGAAAAGTCCACCAATCAACCCTAAAAAAGAACAGACTTTGGTTCCCCAAATGAATTGCGAACTAGTGAAGAACAAGAATTAAGAGGGGAAAAAAATATATCTATTAAAATAAGCAAAGACAGACAGAACTTAATTTTTATAAGCTACAATAGACAAGAATTCAAGAATTCTACCTCAGAGAACAGAACTATTATTTATTGACTGGATTTGATTCATAAAACCTACACATTACCTGCAAAAAAACAGTAAAGATTAAAATAGCCCCTATATGTTTTGACATAGTTTAACCACGTGAACACCGAAGTCCAATTTCGCTCAAGCTACTCTTTCAGTTTGAGCACTGCAGCTCAAACCTGTGATTGATTCTTTCAAGACCAAGAGAAAGCCTGTCAAAATAGCCAAGCACTGTGAAAGCAAAGGACTTCCAAAAGAACAAACTATTTTCTTATCACATTCTTTCCATACTGAAACATCATCCAGTGGTTTGGCTTTTGCTAATTAAGGGAGCATATTGTACAGAAGAGAGCTTTCAGTAATAGCAGAGTCCTAAAGAAATGCCCCCAGTTTAAAACCTGCGTGCTGGGGGTGGGGGGCAGAGGTTGAACTGCAGTGAGCACCTCCAAATGAACCCTGGATCTGATGGAGTCGTGCATCCAAAGCTTACAAAGCAGTTTCAGTAATCTGAATCTTCCTCTTGGGGCCCAACAAGAATTTCACCTCTGCTTCTCAACTTCCAACAGTGACAAAGGAGACACTGCAAATAGCAATCGCAAGAGACGCGCGCTTGTGTCTAACTTATCAAAAACTTCAAACAGCAGAAGAAATCAAAGTTATCTGAAGAAAAATGTTGAATTTATGTGAATGGGTAAGGTGATGCCATTCACAATTTGAAATAGTGACGTAGCACGGTATAAGGAAATGAAATTATTTACTTCCAGAGAATGCACTGTAAAAGCTAGATATCCAAGTCTGACATTTGAATCAATGATTCCAGTGATCAAGAATCACAATCCTGGAACTATCCAGATTCCAGAAGAAACTGGGCATTATGCTTTTACTGTGCCTTTTTATTTGTAAGGTTAGCTACACTTAACTGGCTTGTGGGTTTAAAGTTTATTAAAAAAAAAAACCCTAGAGAACAAATAGTTCACAGCAGAGCTCCCCAGTGAACAGAATGAGAGAAGTTGCATGAAGTAGATACTGCAACATTATTTGGTGTGCTAATAGCAGGTATTCTCATAGAACAAAAACCAGAACGAGACAAAAACGGATGCAATTCATTATGTGGTCAGTACTTGCACTTTTAGCTACGTAAACTAAATCCACAGAACAAAGAAACTCATTTATAATTTGTGTGGCCCTTTTTAATAAAAATCAATCACCGATCACTGTTGGGCTGAATAGGAACAGATGGGATGCGGCTTTAGCAGGTTGCTATACATTAGCCGAGAGAGAAAAGAATGAAAAGACTTGATTTTAATCAGAGCACTAAACCAATTCAGAAACTTTACAGCACAACCGAAAGAAGAAGAGATAACCTATAATCCTCTGTTGTGAGATAGGAAAAAGGGAAGAACAGGTTTAGTTGGAAGCCATTTGAGCTCTCACATTTGGTATGGGGAAAAAAAAGTGATGCCTAGAAGCAGATAACCTTAAGTTAGCAAAGGTGCAGTAGAAGTGTGTGATGTACTTTCAGTAATTTTTTTTGAGCTACAAGAATGAAAGAGTTTCTTCCACTAAAGGCATCACTGAAGAATCTATATAGCTAAGACACATAAGAGAAATGATGAAAAGGATTGCAATTCTCTGTCTCCATTCAGACTTGGGATTTTAATGCCCTTTCCCCTTCTGTTCTCTTCAACGCTGTTTTAGCCTCAGTTCCTTGATAAACTGATCATTGCCTTTCTGGAGTTTGCTGTTTCTGCAGGATTTAGTGGTATTACTACTGCAGGAAAGAGATGACAAGATGTCTTCAAATGAGCCACAGAAATACAAAGAGCTTTGAACGAGTGCCATTGACAGGAGCAAACGTTCACAGAAGCCAAACTAAGAGCAGCCCACTTCATGACATAACAGAATTAGGCAGCCTTCAGGCCACTCTGAGCAAATGCAAGCCAGATTATTTCATGCATGGCTACGATGTTGCAGTGCATTAGAAAAAAAGCAGCCTAAATCAAGTAATATTTTGTATAATAACGGTGAATTAAGTCACTATTAAAGTGGCAGGCAACAGAGGGAGAGAGAGGGAGAGGAAGAGAGAGAAAGAAGGGAGAAAGAACTGTTAAAAAACAATGGTTGAAGTCCCATGTGGGTACCAACTTAGCCTGAAAGGTCACAGAGGATTTCTTATGCATTTGTTTTGCAAATAGTTTCTGCAAGTCGAAAGCACAGTTGTAACTCACTCCCTCTCATCACCAGATTAGCATGTCCCCCTAATTGCAGCAGCGCTCTCAAACCGGCCAACTGCTCTCCTAATGCGGGTCACAAGTTCAGTCTTTAGCTGGGGCACTGTTGCCCCATGGACCTTCTCCAGTAATGCTCACAGCCCCAAAGCCAGCTTTTCCATGAAACAAATATACATACAGATTTCAGCCTCTTCACAGCATCTTCACAGATATGCATTCCTCTGGATTCATCCACTTCGACGTGTCCCAAGTACTGCAGGAAAGAGAACAGGGGAAGAAAAGGTTAATAGCTGCTCCTTAAATTCACTGGGTTTAAAAATCCCATCTCTGAATCCAGCTCAGTACAGCTGAGATGGTGGACGTTAACAGCACTCTGCTAGCCTTCTTTTGAGACCTGTATTTGGAGGTTTCCCTTGGTATGTATACGGGAACACTGGCATCTGTAGAAAGACATCAGACATCTCGAAATTTTGAGGGCAAGACAGATTATCCTTACTCAGGGGAAAAAATGAAATGGAAAAGTAGAACAGTATTTTCCTGCTTATTCAGCATGCACTTTGGTCACTTTTTTCACTAGTACAGTGTGAAAACCTGAATTCAATAGAGATGGCTGTGAATAAACTATTTTTGAATAATGATAAATATATTTAGTATCAAAAATTCAATTATAACACATAGTAACATTACCAAATATATTTGAATGTTCATGTTGAAATAGAAGAAATTTTAACGTTACAAACAGAAAAAGAGCCTTCTTTTTTCCTCCCCTCCTCTCCCCCTTTTTCTTAAAATTGTCAACCAAAATTGTTTATGTTCATTACAACACCAGGCTCTTACATGGACACTGAAACATTCATCGTTCTCACAAAAAGTTTAAAAAAATACCAGTTTTCTGTATATTCATCTTATCACAACTTAAAAACAGCGGTGAATAGAAACTGCAAATTTCAAAGCTTTTTAAATTAATAACCCAGAATAATAATAGCCTATCGAGAAAGCAATTTCAAGAAATACATCAGAGTGTAGTGCTTGGGGTACTGTGAATAGCTTCATTTCACATTCAGGGAGGGGGGGGCGGAAATAAAAGGTCTAAGTTTTCCAATTTCTCCCTACCTATTTCTTTTTGATAGGGGAAGGAAATGTTCTCTCTGAAACATTCATATCCTTATTCAAAGTACTTAACGCTTGAAGAAAAACATAGAAACTACTAAATAACAGCTTTCTGATGTTTTGTAATAAGAGGTATAGGTCAAAGAAACTTACCCCAATTTACATGGCATTGTAAGAATTGTACAGAATTCAGCATTTATATTCTAGTCTAGCTGGAGAGTAAAGAAATGGATTTAATATATCAGAATCAACACTTGTGTCACTTAATGCAGTAGTAAACCTAGGTTTAATAATCTATTGAGAAATCCCACTCCATCACAGAATATTCTGTCATGAGTTATCTGAAATCTCCCAGTTTTTGTTTCATTATTTACGATACCATATTTAACTAGATGGTCAAAAAAAGATTTGGCTCTGTAGCACCATATTTGAAGTGCTCTATCAGAATAATATAATAAATTCAACTAAATGGACAAACTCAGGCTGTTTTAAGGATTTAACAGAATTTTCAAAGTTGAGGGCTTTTTTTCATGCAAGGCAAGATGCTCCAAAAGAGGAGATTCTACATATCACCCTACATATCATCAAACTGATGGAAGATTTGAAAGATCTTAACTGACAGCAGGCTTTAACATTAAATCTCACTATGTGGCATTTTTAAAACAGAGTAAACCTGGGCAGAACCATTCTGCAAGAATTTCATTTAAACCAGCCCTCACAGCTGAAGAGCAGCTTGAAAAATAAATTGCATAGAAGCTACAAGGTAAAAAAAAAAAAAGAGATCTGGCACTTTAGAGCTTTTTCAAAACGAGCTCTGTGAGGCTGAAGCCTTATAATTGAATGCTGGAGCTGCCAAAACAGCAACTGTACTCCCTCAGCTGAGCCTGCTGAACACTTGAGCAAGTTCTCCATTTCTCCAGTACACAAACGAACTAGAAAATTTTAATCCTAAAAAATACACAAATATTAACAACTAAAGAAGTTGGTATGCAAGTACATATTTATACCAAGAACTACCATAGATGTTCTGCCATGACTTCCCTGGAATTCCCAGAGATGCAGAAATTCTGTGGTTGCTATTAGTCAGGGGAAAGTTCTGAGTTTACTAACTCAAGAAAGTTTGTCAGCTTCTCTTTAAAAACGGGGGGGATACAGACGGGAACAAAGCTGACGTTTACAGAGGAGAGAAAAAAGCTAGATGCACGAAATGAGCCATCTAATTTGCATGACCATTGAGTAAAGTAATCATACGAATAGAGGACAACTTCTGGATTTCCTGAGCTACCTGCATGTCTCTTTTACCTCAGTGCAGGCAAAAAGTTTCTATCCAAAGACTCAAACCATTCAGTCCCTGTACTTGGCAACCTGCCTTTTTGCTTGGAAAAGGGAGCAACAAAGCAGGGTAAATATTGCCTCATGTCACACTCCAAAACAGACAACCATTTTCCCCTGTGTTGCCAAACCTCTATTCAAGTCCCATGCTCCAACTTTCAGCCATCAGTCATGCCACTGCTGCTAGAGACAGCAAGTTTAGCTCTCGTTTTCAATACTGCTTCCACTCCAGTGAATGGGGACATTATCGCACATATCAAGTGCATCTACCCACATCCAAAGAGTACAATCCACAGACCTCATTGAGCATCAATCCATTCTGAATTATAAAAGAAATTACACTGCCACACAACACTTCTTTATGATATAGAGGACAAAAAGGTGCTTTGTTTGCACTTACACTTTATGCCTTTCATCAAAAAAACCTTGTTATTCCCTTTGCACCATTTTTGCAGAAGCCAGCAGCTCATTGGTATCAGTACTGGTGGCCTTGTACATTTATAGCCNCTCCTATAGTTAACCAGTGCTACAATAGTCATCTGACTTTCAATGGGTAGTAGCCAAAGACGTAAATATTTGTTCAAGAAACCTGGCAAGCAGCTCTGCTCCAGACTGAGATTTTTTTCTAGTACCCTTACATTTTAATCAGAAGTGTTAAATTGTAATTATATCACTATCTAACCTTAAATTTGAAATATTATCTCAACTTATTAGTGCAACAGCATTTTATGAGTGACATTTCAAAATTTAATAGAGACAGAAAAAACAGTTGCTAGTTAGATTAAGACATGGTCTGCTCCTCACAGCCTGAAATGGAAGTTAAAACACCAGAATTCAGGACTTAAAAATAAACCATCACCAGATTCTGTTGTCCTGCCACAGGAAGAGATTGCATGGAAATCACTTTAAAAAGCACAAACACACTTCTATACACAACCTTTCAGGATCTCTGAAAGGAACTTCCCTTTCAAACTAAAGGAGAAGGAACATATTGCAAAGTGCCTGAGCAACGACTTGTCCTATATAAGTAACGTCTAATGCAAATCCATCACGGCAACATTACCACACACACGCTCAAGGACTGGGAGGCGTAATTACTGGGTGCACAAAATCGATGTGAACTGCATAAGCCATACCGTGGTGGCTGATGACTTTGCAGAACAGTAAGGAAGGGGGTGCCCTGGACATATTTGCAAAGAGCACTCCTTGTCACAAGGATCACTGCAGCTAGCGCTCCTGGAGAAAGCGAGTACTTTTCCATCATGAAAGTGCACATAGTAGGAATGCAGTATTAATATTGAATGCATTCCTACTTAATTTCCATAGCAACCAATGAATGATAGCCATGACATCAGCAATTCTCAACCATAAGATGTTCTGTATGAGATTTAATCGTTATACCAGAAATTAACCACCAAGGCTTGTACAGAAAGCTAAAATCCTTATGGGCAGAGTCCACATACAAAGTAACATAAAATAAAGCTGTAATTCAAATAAAATACTTTCAGGGCTGTTGGAGAACCCCTTAACACAAATACTTCCAAACAGAATTATTGCTTATATTAACATTTTCAGGAAAAAAAGAAAAAATACGAGATGATGGTACAGAAAGTAATAAAAAAAAAGAGACTGTTCTCTTTTACAGATGGTGGTGCTGGGTATCAATCTCAAGTCAAACAGAACGTAATCAACACAGGAACAAGTTAAACTTGCACGTACCAAAACGCCTTTAGAACCTGAAAAGTACATCAGAAACTATTTTTTTCAACACTTTAAACTTTTTCCAACTTCATCTGAAAACGAACAACTTAAGTTATCTTGTCAAGTGGTTTTGGTGAGGCTGTCCTATTGCCTTCCCCCAAATATAAGCTCTTGAAATTGCTTCTAAGAAAACATCAAGGGCTGATGTATCAGGTCAGAAACAGATCTACCACCCATGTCCTACTACAAGAAATACTGCCCTGATCTTCTTTCTTTGTTTTCATTTCTTTCACAAGTACTTGGCTGACTCAGTTTTCAAAATTTCGAAGTTCAACAATAACAGCTGGCAAAAAGAAAGATCCTTCACCAGAACTCCTTCCACTTGGACAACTCACTTGAGCCAGATTTGTTTGTTCAAGCCTGGTAATATGCTACTACAGCCTCTCTTGCAAACAGACACAGCTACACAAATCATTGAAGTTCCCTCTGTAACAGCAGATGTTCACATGCACTGTTTTATTTGCAATAACAGATTAGGTTCTTCAGATTACATTTGAAAGTAGACGGATGTGGGAAGTGAGCTTACTCCAAGACTTGGCCAAGATGTCCTGTGCTAGGGAACTAGCTGCCACAGAGAGTAGCACACCCCCGTTTCCTTGGTATTTTTCCTACAGGCAGTGACATTCCTCTTTTTTCTGCTGTGGAAGTACTATTCTCTCTACAACTAGGCTGTTATTTGTAACAGTAAGACTGACTACTTGGCATGTGCATGTGCAGATATGCTGCTGGAATTGGTATTGCTCAAGAACTAAAGCCTGAGCTCCACAGTTTCACAGTAAAATGCTGTCTTGCAACTCGTAAGCTTAAATCCAGAAAGCCTGGATACGTCCTAAAGCTGAGCTACTTTTCCACTGACTTCAGTAAGATTTACATTCCAATGTTCAACAGTCTATTTCTCTCCTCTCTCACACCCATGCTTTTTTAATTTATCGGTTTGAAACAGATGTTTGCTTAGACAGAGCTGTAGAAGAACAGACAACAAGCTCCATGATTAAGAATCAAACAACAAAATAAACTTAATTCTGTGTAGTCAAAGCTACGGGTTAGTTACGATGCCACACATGTCCTTAAGGTCCAACTTCTTCCACTTCGCTAAGTCACCAAAAATGGAAATGTCTCATCAACCTGTTAACCCCCCCAAAACAGGAGCCTATGACTGCTAAATGCCTCTGAATAGCGTGGGTCAAAAGAACCTACACTAAAAACAAAGCAGTATCTGTACAAATAGTTCTCCATGTCTCGTCACATGACACTCACCTAAGAGCCATGCTGCACATTTTACTTACTGGTTCTCGTATCACATTTATCAGTGTGGACAGAAACAACACTGTGCGGGAATAACAAACATTTCCCCTCAGGGCTACTGAAGATGAAGCAGCAACGCTCAGTACAGGATACACAAATGCTATATTCTTCCTATTCTCACAAATCCCTAAAATGAGGCAGAGAAGGAACTCAGGAGGTTATATAGGACAGCACTTGCCCCAAGGCAGGATCTACTGCCACATCTAGATCAGAGAAGTCAGCCTTGAAGTATAATGACATTTCTGTAACTGGAGATCAATAGGATAGACCTTCCACTCTGTCGCTGACATGCCTCGCTGTTAGAAAGGGTGACTGCTTTGTTGAGTTGTTGCTAGTGCCTATCCTAAATTTTCCTTGATGAGGCTTAAACCCACTATTTCTCCTAGCTCCTTTATTGCTTCCCAGATGTGCTGTTACACTTAGGTTTTCAACTGTTCACTCTGTCATGCAATTCCTACTTCTCTGGGAATTCCTGCAAAAAAAATTCAGTTTCCATTTATGACACTGGCAACCCCCTAGTGTGGGGAGACACTGGCACAGGTTGCCCAGAGAGGTGGTGGAGGCCCCATCCCTGGAGACATTCAAGGCTGGGCTGGATGAGGCTCTGAGCCACCTGATCTAGTTGAAGATGTCCCTGCTCCCTGCAGGGGGGTTGGACTAGATGACCTTTAGAGGCCCCTTCCAACCCAACACATTCTGTGATTCTAATTTTAAAAAACAAAACATCCGGAATTAAAAATTTTATTTCCAACACCTAAATTACATTTAAAAGAAATATTTCTGCAAGGACATTCAAACCATTTTTATGCCTCTAAACATTAATAGTCATATCTTTAAAACCATTTGAAGTTTACTACATTTATGAATTTGACCTTTGCCAAAGACAGGAGAGTTTTAAAACTGAGTTAAGAATCTTCATTTAAAACCTCTTGTTTGCAAGGCTGTTCAAACAAAACTAAAGCTGGAGACAAGTGTGAGAAGTTTAAAGATGAAGGATTGTATTACATTCCTCTTAATCGTGACAAAAATGCATAGGAATACATTTGAGGCAACTCTCACACGTTCTTTTATAATCACAATTCTTTTATAATTATCTGTCTTTAAGCTTTTTTTCCTGTGATCTTAAATGCTTTAGGACTTTAAAAATGCACCTTTGCTTGCTCCTGGGTTAGCATTCAATAGGAATGGTTATTGTTCAGTGCAAACACCAATGCATGCCTTAAGAGGGAGGGATTTGTAGTGTTTAATGTGTAAGGCTGTGCAACATTTCAGAAATCAGCAGATTTGTCACATTAACTTCTTAAAAATACTTAACATAGTTTCCAAAGACTATTCAAGCATCTCAAGCTTTCATAGTCAAAAATATCACATGTCTAATTTAAAGGCACTTCAGCATTTAAATCTTTAAACTCTTTCACAGATACTATTATTTCAAACTAGAAGTGCACTTAAGACATATAATAAAAGCCACAGTTNCATCACGGCAACATTACCACACACACGCTCAAGGACTGGGAGGCGTAATTACTGGGTGCACAAAATCGATGTGAACTGCATAAGCCATACCGTGGTGGCTGATGACTTTGCAGAACAGTAAGGAAGGGGGTGCCCTGGACATATTTGCAAAGAGCACTCCTTGTCACAAGGATCACTGCAGCTAGCGCTCCTGGAGAAAGCGAGTACTTTTCCATCATGAAAGTGCACATAGTAGGAATGCAGTATTAATATTGAATGCATTCCTACTTAATTTCCATAGCAACCAATGAATGATAGCCATGACATCAGCAATTCTCAACCATAAGATGTTCTGTATGAGATTTAATCGTTATACCAGAAATTAACCACCAAGGCTTGTACAGAAAGCTAAAATCCTTATGGGCAGAGTCCACATACAAAGTAACATAAAATAAAGCTGTAATTCAAATAAAATACTTTCAGGGCTGTTGGAGAACCCCTTAACACAAATACTTCCAAACAGAATTATTGCTTATATTAACATTTTCAGGAAAAAAAGAAAAAATACGAGATGATGGTACAGAAAGTAATAAAAAAAAAGAGACTGTTCTCTTTTACAGATGGTGGTGCTGGGTATCAATCTCAAGTCAAACAGAACGTAATCAACACAGGAACAAGTTAAACTTGCACGTACCAAAACGCCTTTAGAACCTGAAAAGTACATCAGAAACTATTTTTTTCAACACTTTAAACTTTTTCCAACTTCATCTGAAAACGAACAACTTAAGTTATCTTGTCAAGTGGTTTTGGTGAGGCTGTCCTATTGCCTTCCCCCAAATATAAGCTCTTGAAATTGCTTCTAAGAAAACATCAAGGGCTGATGTATCAGGTCAGAAACAGATCTACCACCCATGTCCTACTACAAGAAATACTGCCCTGATCTTCTTTCTTTGTTTTCATTTCTTTCACAAGTACTTGGCTGACTCAGTTTTCAAAATTTCGAAGTTCAACAATAACAGCTGGCAAAAAGAAAGATCCTTCACCAGAACTCCTTCCACTTGGACAACTCACTTGAGCCAGATTTGTTTGTTCAAGCCTGGTAATATGCTACTACAGCCTCTCTTGCAAACAGACACAGCTACACAAATCATTGAAGTTCCCTCTGTAACAGCAGATGTTCACATGCGCTGTTTTATTTGCAATAACAGATTAGGTTCTTCAGATTACATTTGAAAGTAGACGGATGTGGGAAGTGAGCTTACTCCAAGACTTGGCCAAGATGTCCTGTGCTAGGGAACTAGCTGCCACAGAGAGTAGCACACCCCCGTTTCCTTGGTATTTTTCCTACAGGCAGTGACATTCCTCTTTTTTCTGCTGTGGAAGTACTATTCTCTCTACAACTAGGCTGTTATTTGTAACAGTAAGACTGACTACTTGGCATGTGCATGTGCAGATATGCTGCTGGAATTGGTATTGCTCAAGAACTAAAGCCTGAGCTCCACAGTTTCACAGTAAAATGCTGTCTTGCAACTCGTAAGCTTAAATCCAGAAAGCCTGGATACGTCCTAAAGCTGAGCTACTTTTCCACTGACTTCAGTAAGATTTACATTCCAATGTTCAACAGTCTATTTCTCTCCTCTCTCACACCCATGCTTTTTTAATTTATCGGTTTGAAACAGATGTTTGCTTAGACAGAGCTGTAGAAGAACAGACAACAAGCTCCATGATTAAGAATCAAACAACAAAATAAACTTAATTCTGTGTAGTCAAAGCTACGGGTTAGTTACGATGCCACACATGTCCTTAAGGTCCAACTTCTTCCACTTCGCTAAGTCACCAAAAATGGAAATGTCTCATCAACCTGTTAACCCCCCCAAAACAGGAGCCTATGACTGCTAAATGCCTCTGAATAGCGTGGGTCAAAAGAACCTACACTAAAAACAAAGCAGTATCTGTACAAATAGTTCTCCATGTCTCGTCACATGACACTCACCTAAGAGCCATGCTGCACATTTTACTTACTGGTTCTCGTATCACATTTATCAGTGTGGACAGAAACAACACTGTGCGGGAATAACAAACATTTCCCCTCAGGGCTACTGAAGATGAAGCAGCAACGCTCAGTACAGGATACACAAATGCTATATTCTTCCTATTCTCACAAATCCCTAAAATGAGGCAGAGAAGGAACTCAGGAGGTTATATAGGACAGCACTTGCCCCAAGGCAGGATCTACTGCCACATCTAGATCAGAGAAGTCAGCCTTGAAGTATAATGACATTTCTGTAACTGGAGATCAATAGGATAGACCTTCCACTCTGTCGCTGACATGCCTCGCTGTTAGAAAGGGTGACTGCTTTGTTGAGTTGTTGCTAGTGCCTATCCTAAATTTTCCTTGATGAGGCTTAAACCCACTATTTCTCCTAGCTCCTTTATTGCTTCCCAGATGTGCTGTTACACTTAGGTTTTCAACTGTTCACTCTGTCATGCAATTCCTACTTCTCTGGAAATTCCTGCAAAAAAAATTCAGTTTCCATTTATGACACTGGCAACCCCCTAGTGTGGGGAGACACTGGAAGAGGTTGCCCAGAGAGGTGCTGGAGGCCCCATCCCTGGAGACATTCAAGGCTGGGCTGGATGAGGCTCTGAGCCACCTGATCTAGTTGAAGATGTCCCTGCTCCCTGCAGGGGGGTTGGACTAGATGACCTTTAGAGGCCCCTTCCAACCCAACACATTCTGTGATTCTAATTTTAAAAAACAAAACATCTGGAATTAAAAAATTTATTTCCAACACCTAAATTACATTTAAAAGAAATATTTCTGCAAGGACATTCAAACCATTTTTATGCCTCTAAACATTAATAGTCATATCTTTAAAACCATTTGAAGTTTACTACATTTATGAATTTGACCTTTGCCAAAGACAGGAGAGTTTTAAAACTGAGTTAAGAATCTTCATTTAAAACTTCTTGTTTGCAAGGCTGTTCAAACAAAACTAAAGCTGGAGACAAGTGTGAGAAGTTTAAAGATGAAGGATTGTATTACATTCCTCTTAATCGTGACAAAAATGCATAGGAATACATTTGAGGCAACTCTCACACGTTCTTTTATAATCACAATTCTTTTATAATTATCTGTCTTTAAGCTTTTTTTCCTGTGATCTTAAATGCTTTAGGACTTTAAAAATGCACCTTTGCTTGCTCCTGGGTTAGCATTCAATAGGAATGGTTATTGTTCAGTGCAAACACCAATGCATGCCTTAAGAGGGAGGGATTTGTAGTGTTTAATGTGTAAGGCTGTGCAACATTTCAGAAATCAGCAGATTTGTCACATTAACTTCTTAAAAATACTTAACATAGTTTCCAAAGACTATTCAAGCATCTCAAGCTTTCATAGTCAAAAATATCACATGTCTAATTTAAAGGCACTTCAGCATTTAAATCTTTAAACTCTTTCACAGATACTATTATTTCAAACTAGAAGTGCACTTAAGACATATAATAAAAGCCACAGTTACCTGGGCTGAGTACCAGGCTTTCTGATCTGGAGAACAGAATCACATGCAAGCTGTATTTACAAACTGACTAAAAATGAGATGTTCTTTTTAATATGAGACTTATAAATTAGACATTAAGCAATAAAGTTCAATATGTAAATTCCAAAACTTAATGAGGACAACTGGGCAGCCTCGAGCGGTGCCAGAGCACACAGCAAAGTGACAGAAATGGCCTGGGTCCTACTGATGGCAGTTTCCACAGGGCCACGTATGGCCTAGTGACACTGCACACTGCTGGGTCACAGGGACCCCAGGGATGAAAACTGGCATTCACAGGTCCCAGTGAGGATACCCCACAAGACTCAGTGCAAGTTGCTCCTTGCTCCCTTTTCTCCCGTCTCTGCTTGAACACAGAGCAATATGGTGTCCTCCAAACAACTCCCACCAAAGCAAAGGCTAGACAGGAAAAAGCTGAAGAGTATTTACACTGCGAAGTCAATTCTTTTATGTGTGAATGTACAACTATGTCCATACAATTTTTATTCGTCAACACTAGCACACAGTGGAAAGGCTGATTCACATGATACCAGGCACTTGTCAGCAATGTCTGGACTTCAAATTCAAAAATACAAATGTGGTTTGTTACTCTACAACATAGACCTTTTTTGCGGATATCTTTAGTCTTACACTTGGAATAAATGGAATACAATATGCAAGCAAACTTGCAGGCCTATAGGCAACAGTACCCTTCGGCACATTAAGGTCAAAAGAGACTGACCACCAAAACCATGAAAGTGAAAGAATAAGGCTAATTAAATTAACCCAAGATATATGTGACTGTTGTGTCTTCTAGAATCATGGGTAGGAATCAGCTGTTGATATTCCATTTAACATGCCCAGTTGGATAGAACCACCAAGAACTTGCAAATGTTTCATTTGTTTAGTTCTTTTAAGTAGAGGGAAATGACATAATTTTTCTGATATAAATTTCACAGCCCAGCTACTCTAAAGTGCATTTGTATGAATAAAAACTACTTACCCAGAGGGACATTCGGAAAGGCATTTCAGACAAAAGAAGCCCTAGTGTCAAATATTTTTGTCATTAAAACATAGAGCAGCTGCATGTTCTCAGTGAGGTAGCGTCTGGAGCAAGAAAGCAAGTTTGAAAATGTGTATGTCAATGAACTTAACTTTTTGCAATTACAATGTATAAAGATTGCATAAAAATAAATTATAGCACTGATAAGCAGGACTGTAATGTCTGTTAGAATGATCTACTTCTGTAGACTGAGACATTGTGTTCAAATCTAAGTCCCTTACACATTACATGTATCTGTCATGCTTTTTTTTCCCCTCAGAGGGAGGATTCACTACTGAAACATGGTCATTACTTTTTAGTTTGTTGGACAGCGTAAGAGAACTGACCCCTGAAAATACACTTTTATACAGATTTTCCAGCAGCTGTAACTGTGCCATATTTCATAACAGGGCAACCTCTGTGTATACCTATAAAAGCTGCAGTGTATCATGTCTTCACACCACAAAAGTTAGGAGAGCAATACCATTATGTTCGCAATGGAACAGCATAAGTTTGCCTTGTCTAAACACAAGTTTAACACCCTTTTCAAACCTGTGCTGACAGGCAGGCATCTGTTTCTTTGCTGATGCAGTGGAGTGCAAAAAAACCCACATTCAGTCATACGCTCCAGCATCCTGGCTCTTCTTCCAATGCAACTTTAGCCAATTCAAAGCCGTTTGCACAGAAAAGCAGTGTAGGGAAGTCAGTAGCCACCCCAAGGCCCTCTTTTGAAGGTGAATTACCACCTCAAACATGGTTAGATTTCCAACAAAGTAAAGAGCTATCTATAAACGCATCCTACGCACACTAAGATGACTGAGAAAAATATGATCAGTAGCTCATTACATACAACACAGTCACTCCAACTACTGGAAAAAAAGAGATTGTTAAACAACAACAAAAAACTGTTATTGCCTAAAAGTAACAGTACGCGCCCAGGATTATCACCACCTCCTAATTTATAAGGACAGCACCGGAGAGAACCAACTGTGCATCAAAACCACTTCCCTCAATTTTAAAGCAACAATGTATAAGGAATTTTGCCAATACTTTCCACATCTTCTCTACCAAAATGAAGATGATCCATAGATGCATCAGATTTGCTCGAAATCCAACAGCATGCTTACAGATTTTAATTACCAATAAGGGTCATCTGTGGACATAGCACAGGGAAAGCACTGAGAACTGTGCCACCACAGAAATCCCTTCAACAACATTAAATAATCTGTTTGCAGTACAGCACCCTCAAAGCACAATGAACGAACAGGTACTGGAGTCCCTGTCCAATGCTAACAGAATGAAGGCTGAAGGCAGGATGAAATGCTATTTGCAAAATGACTTTCAAAGTGCTTCCACATGTTCTGTAATATCTAAACAAGGATAAATCTGGGCTAGCACTCTACAAACACCCCAACTCTAGGCAAAGTATAAATGCCCAAAGGCAAGAAGTCAAAACACACACGAACTTAACACTACTTTAAGAGAGTGACATTTCTTTCATCCATCAAATGTTCATGATCTTTCTCTTTCACAAAAGAAACCGAGAGCAAACGTTCCCTACTCTGCATTTGTACTAGTCTCCTATCTCCAAAAAAAGAATGTTAAGACTCTTACCTAAATTAAAATCGAAAGCATTAGAAGAAACAAAGCCCTCAACATGGCTGCTACTACATTAGTTTCATGTATTTTAATTTCATACAGAAAACATTAAAGACAGTTGTAAAGACATTTGTTAACAATTCTCAGGTCTTCACCTGCTATACAGGTAAAATCATCATCCCTGCGTAAGCCAGACTCCAGCCTTTCCACTCAGCTATGCTTTGAGCTCCAAAGAACCACAGCCGATGATTTTTAGAGAGCGGGCAAGGCAGACCATAAAGAGTAAGGTCAGATTAACATACACACACCTCGAAACATTACACTGTGGTTGAGCAGCCATACTACACGCAATGGGCCCCTCTGGAGTACCCACTTAGGGACTTGAAGAAAATGATATTTCACTATGTTTCAGACTTGAATGCATTCCTATTCGCTAACCATTTTTCCCAAAATATCTGTTTATTCTGCTCTACTGAGGAGCATCAGGAAGAGAAGTCACCTCATCAGCTATTTAAGAATCTAGACGAAAGCATTCTTTTCCTGGAATGTACAAATTTCGAATAATACCCAAAAACAGCATGACAGGATACTCTCCTTCAATAGCACAAAGTTCTATTCTTTTTGCAAGCAAAATATAGTACCACCCACGAAACCGATGACTCTACATCTGGTTTATCTCGTTCGCTCACAATGCCATACTTCCTGTCTGTATCTATTAAACTCCAGCTAACACCCACTTTGCATCCCAAGCCTAATAAAAATTTCTACTACTGCCCATCTCAAGGCACAGTATTTTGGAAGATAAATTCTAATTGACTAAGCTAAAACACTTCTAAATGTCAAATTATTCTGATTTTAAGTTTTCATCTAACTGCAAATTCTTTAAATATTAGTCTATCATTCTGATCAAATCTGAAAACATATGTAAAGATGCGTTTACTTCAGAGTATTTTTTCCAACGAACAAATAAAATTAATTCAGTGAATTCCAATACAAAATGGGCAAATAAGGGTAAACAAGTGCTGTGATGATGACAGGATGCAAAGACTCATCCATTTCTACACCTCTTCAGCACAGAATAGCCTAAAACCTTTTTTGACTTTGGGTACATATGCCCAGAATAGATTACTGCTTCGTTTAAATACAGGAAGCATTTGTCATTCTAAGTGCAAGTCCAGACTCCAAGTAAAAAAAAAAAGCCAGTCTTTAAACAGCAACAAGTGGTTCACACCCTTTGTGTTCAGTAAAGGACTGAAAAAGTTGGAGTGAAAGTAAACATCTAAAAATCGAGCATTTTGCTGCTCACCCTGCATGATGGCTAAATTATTAAAAAATAACGATCCTTAAGCTAACAGCTCTGTTCTCTCCTAGGCAGTGCTAAACCTTAACCTAAGTTTGAGCTTCCACAGAGCAGACACTTTCAAAGCTCTGGCAAAACACCATCTCAGTTTAGCAGTGGATTACAGTTCCTTCCTTCTACCAGAAAACTAACACAGGACAAAGACGGCTTTACAAAAATATCTAACAGCCAGTTTCAGGAGTTCCACTTAGCAACATCACCTGTTTAACTATCAGACAGAATTACTTTAAGCATAACACAGATAAAAACTAATAAGAGGTCCTTAGGTGTCAGAACCATAGGCTGTTTTCCTTGTGCATAGATATTTAATAAGTTAGCTTTCCATAAGTGTTACCTGCTTACAATCTATCATAGAGTTAGTTTCAGTGTGCTCTAAGGAAGAAAGCTTTTGATTACAAGGGGAGTGTGTGCAACAATACACCTTAATGTTATATTTATTTTTATTATTATATTTCTTAAGCATTAGCATTAAATATTATTCTAAAATATTAAAATAATACCATTTCTTAAATAAAGGGTAAGGAGAAATGGTGACACAAAAGAAGGTAACAATTTCAAATACTCCAATAATCTGTAATGAGTTATCATAATTCAAAAAGGTAATTTCAGTTTCACATGCATTGATAGTCTGTAATATTAATGCACACACACAATATCATAACACAGAAGACACTCTCAGGAGTTAGCAAGTGTTTATCACCTCAAGCACTGGAAGGAAACAATGGTGTTACTTTGCAATGTTTTCAGTTAAAAGGGAGGAAGGATTCCTTTCCAAGCAGAACCCACCGCTTACCTTACAAGTCAAACTGTAACCGTAACTCCATTTTTAATAGAGAGAACCGAGTACCTTTCCGTGCAATCCAAGCGGTCTATCATTTCTGCTCTTCCAGAAAAATGAAGACAAATATTACATTACTCCTCTGCCTAGCTACATGATTTATTTCAACTAGATAATAATGCAGGATATCTCCGACAGTGATTTTCCAAGGCATTCGTTACATGACTCATCTGGGTTTTTTAAAAAAGCCACATCCTTTGCAATGAGAGCTGACTGTAAAATAGGTCAGTGTGTAACAAAGCATGCTGCTGGCTTATGCTTGCCAAAAAAACCCACAAATAATAATTCATGGCAAAAGTACCTCATGGATATCTGAAAGAAAGGCAGAAAACTCTTACCTTAACAGGAAAGCTACACTTGCCAGTTCGAACGCCTTCTTCATCAGTCTGCCACTGATGAGGCCTACTGGCCTCTGGGACATAGACATCTTTCTTTCTCCTAAAGCTTTGCCGTAATTTGTTCATTTCTCAGATTTTCACGTCCTAGAAGAAGAAAAAAAGAATACTGCCAATAGGCACCAAACCACACATTTAGCCACTTTGGATCAACCACTATCTTGACAAATGTCCCTGTGAAAAATCTGAGCTTCTGTAGATATGAATGGAGGTACCTGTGAAAGGAAAATATTTTGGACATAGATTCAAAGACAGACAGATATTCACTTCAAAGTGGAAAACACAAATCCACATTACTTGTTTAATACCTTTCCACAGCAACTGATGCATTAGACCTAGGAATAACTATTACTCTTGGGCATAAGGTTACCTAAAATAGATGACAGAGAAGCTCTGTAGAGTGATGTACGTGAAATCCTGCCTCCCCAAATTTAAATACCTACCTAAAGCGACCAAGCAAGACACCAGTAGCACAAGCTTCCAAGGCACCCATGCAAGGCGAGGATTCATAGCCCTAAGACTGCCCTAAAATTAGGTGCCTGTGCTGTTCTTTAAGTACGAGTGACACGTTCATGCTTTTACTGAGAGACACAGCCCCGCCTTCACTTAGTCTTCTAGTAAAAGTTCTTATCTTTAAGTAAGAAACGCACTGAATTGAATTCCACGACCTGGGTAATTGTCTAAACAATTACATAGTCTTACTTCTTCAAAGGGGGAAGACAGTTCTGTAATTACACTTCCAAAGCCTAGAATTAGATGCTTTTTATACACTATTCTCTTACGTATCAGTTTCTATCTACAAGCCAATCTATACTTTAGACATGCTCACCTTTACTAGATTCAAACTACAATTAGCCAAGAAGCTATCAAGGAAGGCACTACTAATACAAAGATTCAATATGCAGCTACAGAAGTAAAATCATATGGGATACAACATGGGGGAATGTAGAAAACATGCTGAAAGAATTCTTGAGATACTACTCCTCTTTCCTGAAAAAGAAGCCTTCTTACAACCCCGATATCTAATTTTGATAGGAAAAAAAAAATGACACCGCAGAATGCAAGGCAACAAAATCTCACTAGATTATACATGCTTATCTCCCACTAGATTAATTAACCTACAGAATATAGATGTTTATGGGTGTCAATAGCTGCTGTATGAACGCAGCTTTAAAAGCAGTTTGAACACTATTTTAAACCTTGAAAAGAACTAGTGTTTTCCAGTTAAAACTATTTCACATAGGTGAGAAAAATCAACACATTCATGTTTGTGGTGTCTGACATTTAAGAAGCTTAAATTCAAAATGCAACAATTTCAAAGCTGAACAAAAGACAGAAGCTGAAAGCATTACAGAAAAATCACTGCCCACCAGTACTAATTCCAATCAGCCAAATGAAAAATATTGTTTTGTAACTCATGACACACTTTAGCCATTCCAAACAACGAAAAAGTGTGAGTTTTGTCACTGACTCCTCAAACCCTCCCTTCAGCGATTGTTACTTTCCTCCTCAAGCTATAAGTCATAAGGGAAGCCAGTTCCCACTGTATCTTAAGGGCATGACATCAGCTCATTTCTCTAGAATCTTCTGTCTTTCCATAAACTATTAAAAGCAACACTGTACAATATGTAATAATTTAAAGATATATCCATGGATAAAGAAAACACCACTAAATCATCAGAAGTGGGAAATTTAAGTGTGCGATGTTAATACCTGTTGAAGTCCAAATACACATGCTACTCACGTGCACAAGTTCAGTGGCAAATGAGTGCAATGCTGCCTGGTCTTGTAGCACTGTGGCGCATTTTTTCAGCATAAAGGATAATTCCTGAAGTATTTCTACATTAGCGAAACAACCAGACTGAGCTCCTCTTTGGCAGCAAACACCTGCGCTCAAAGATGCTTGATGAGCGTTTGAAAGCAGTAAGGTGCAGCACTCCAAGCAATCCAGATCTCTCTTGCAAATTAAATGAAGGGTTCAGATGTACGGCAAAGGCCAGATGACTGTCTCTGGAAGGGAGCATTTAGCTAGGGTAGCCACCAGCACTAACAGTGTAAGAGCACGGACAGAAGTTGCTCGGGGATTCTCAGTCCCAGTTATCTAGTTATAAAGTAGTGTTAGCTTCATTCCTCTATAGCTGCAAAATGCCTGACATCACTAGTAAAATGAAACATTTTCTTGAATTTGCTTGGTAGGATTTAGAGATTAGAACATGTGTGCAAAATGAAAACCATGCACATTTCTTATCACTGAAGAAGCTGAAGCAGCTCCTCTACAAACACAGTTTCTTTATTTTATGAGCTAATTAGCCATTTAAAGAAATCTTTGAACGTGCAAAGGCAATTCTGAAAGTTTTAAGAAAAGATGCAAGGCTCCTATTCTCCATTAAAGCTTAGAGAGGCACTAGAGCAGTATTAGTTATGTGTTTCGCTTTACCAACTGCAGACAGAGGAGTCTATGCATCACTCAGTCTAAAGGAATCAGAGTTCCACTGGGGGATCCATCTGTTCAATCACCTCGGGAAGGAGACACTGTACTGCAGCAGATCGACACACAGCACCTCAGCTCACGAGGACAGACACCCACTCTTGTCCCTGCGGAAGACTGGCATGATGAGCTCCTGTCGTGTCGGTGCAAAGCTCATGAGAGCCATCAGCCCGGAGCTTAGAGCCCAGACACCCAACTTGCGCTTGGGGGACTGAGAAACGTGCAGAGACACCCTGCTCCGCCAAAAAGGGCAACAGGTTCTCAAACCGGTACAAACAAATGCAGTAAGACTCACTTGCCGGCATTCTGAGCATGACGGAAGAAAAATGCGTTGTAGAAATTTCAAACCTACAATTGTGTAGAAAACAACCTGTGGAAAAATTATGAAGGTAACTCACTCTCAGAAGCTTCAGTAAGTAACAAAACAAGAACTGAGAACAGCAGGCAGCTGCTGTACCACTTGTGAAATCACAGCCTAATTGCCTTATCAGAACATTTGCTTATGTGAGCATTTCCTTGGACTTCTCCCAGGAAGCACTGCTTTTGCCTGTGAGACTGGTACCTTATCAGAGATTTATTCTGACCAGGAATCCCAAATCCATGGGGGAGGATGAGAACAAGAGTTCCTCAACTACACTTCCTATGAGAAGCTGAAGTGGCATTTTGCCCAAAAGTATTTCCTTTTCAATGAGAACCAAACCCATTTTCCTGCATGTTCTAATTTTGAGGTCATGTTGGCAACAAGCAGTTTAAAAATAGCTTGTTCTATTTAATAGAAATGCCGACAAATAGCAAAATTCGTTTCTGGTCAGGCAATCAGTGAGCTTTCTCCAACTGCCACCCTCGGATTTTCTGAGATGTCAGACTGTTTGGAGTAGGCTGCAAAATAGGTTGCCCTATAAACACCTAATTTGCTTTTAACATGCATATCAGCCCAATATAATTAGGATTGCCATCTGATGGGAAAGCGTTAAGTAAAATTCACACACGCTGAGTATTTGAGAGGAGAAGCACATGAATTGCTGCAATTAGGTGCTTAACTTTCTACTAATTTTGTCTGGAGCTCAAAATCCCTACGCAGGAGCTCTAGAGAAAAAGTGAGCGTTTTCTACTTTGAATTCTTTGCAGGGCACTTCACTCTTCCATGCAAGCATAGCGTGCCCACCAACCCAACAAGAGACACCAACCTAGCCTACAACAAGACAGCAGGGTTATTTTCTACTGACAGCATCACTGATACTGCAACGAGTTTTACGCTCTGTCTCAGGATTATGCAGGCTAAAAGGTATCTGTCCCTGACTTTTTTCTATCTTTAGCAATTGAATTTTGTCTTCTAATTAAAAGCATTTTGAAAACCCCCAAGAAGAAACAAATCAAACTACCACAGACACTATTTCCTTTTCACTTTTACAACCCCAAATCCAGCTTGAACCTGGAGAGAGGGGAACGGAGAAACAGTATTTGAAGATCAAACCTGGTGGGAAGCCAAGATCGGAAACTAAAAATTCTAGCTAAATTACAAAACGTAGCATTGTATCAGAGACAAACCAGTAACAAAGGCTGAAAGCACTAAAATCTTCTAGAGAAGAGAGAAAACAGAGACACTTTGGGTTTAGTTACATTTCAAGGTTATCTGAATGTTCATGCCCCTTGGAAAAACAAACAAACAAACCAACCAACCCAACCCCCCCACACACACACCAAGAAAACCTTCACCACTTTTGCAATCCAAGAGATTACAACATTAGACTAAACATTACACCAGTTCCCAAAGCACCATACGAACATCTACAAAAGGCATTGAAAATACAGAAGCTATTCACTTAGTGAGTTTATATATTTATGTTGCTATTTGTTTTTATGTGAATGGGTATACTTTAGGTATTTTGAAAACACAGCTCCAAAGCCAATTTAAAGAGAGCTTTGCCACCATTATTCTTCTGACCACCTGAAAAGGTATCATTTTAACCCGTATCAGTGCACTGACGACTCAGGGGCAACCGAGGGACAGAAACAACACTGTCACAGATAAAAGTGCATGTTGAAGCACTCTTGGCTTCATTGCCTTGTGCATCATCAGGTTATGGCTGCAGAACAAATGACTGCAAGATAAACTAGCATGTTAATTCATGTCTCGTTAGCTGCTCTGCTGTATGAATGTGTTCCCTTTTCCCCTTCAGTGAGCACAAGCCAGCAATTTACCCTTCAGTGAGAGATGGGTAAGCTTTCACATTAACTGAAGCTGGATCAGGTGGGGGGCTGCTGCTAATGCAAATGTGGAGCTTAGCTCGCCTGGCAGGAGTTTAGCATATACCCATACCTTCAGATATGCAGTTCATTTACATTTTGCATAAATGTTTCTTGCATAGCAGCTGCTGCCACAAGGTGATCCAAACTACAGAATCCACAGGGCAGAAGGACAGTATTGGTACCTGAACTGAGTTCAAAAATTTAAGCGGTCAGATTTCAGACAAGGGGTACTACAAATTTCACACTAAGCAACCACCTACAGTTTCAACATTGAGAAAAAAAAAACAGCATAACCCTATTTTTACCTTTCTTCTGAACTCTAGCCTTCACAAAGGTTATTTAATCCGCATTCAATTATGTGGTATCTTCTTTGTTTGCAATGGAAAAGGATAAAACTTTATTTTTAGTCTTTGGTTCAGCCAGTTTTTTAAAACCATTAAGAGCGTTTGGGATTACTTCATGTTTTCTCACAGAATTGAATACTGTTTTCTATTTACTTTACCAATCTAGGAAAAAAAAAAAAGAAACTGGGTCAAGTAATGGCAAAGTACTCTCTGCAGCAAGTACAGCGTAGCTAGGTCCGGGAGGGAGCACACACACCCCCCACACCAGTGCCATCCTCCTGCTTTATAGTATAAATCCTGCAAGTCTGAGCCACCAGGAGTAACATCAATAAAATTCCTAGAAGTACGCATTTCAAACAGCAGGGAAATCTAGGTTTGAGTACAATGTGTTATAGGGATCACTATAAAATTTACAAGCCTTCACATAAAACTAATTCAATTATCAATGAGACTAAGTATTCAAAAAAAAAAAAAAATCTCATTCATACCTCCATTGCATGCTGGCCACACACAGGTGAGGTAGGAGCAGCTGCACAGCTATCAGCTATATCCTCTTTCCCAGTGAAATGCACCTAATATTGCTAATAAAAAAAGGTCCAAGCCAAAGAGAGCCCAAAACCCAGAGCCACAAGTTCATCCATCTCTACTATGTTTTTTGCCTAAGAATTACCAGGCATTTCGTGACTTCAAAGCTTTCTGAATAAGGATGTGTTTTTCCTGACAACGTTACCTGATATTTCAGACCTAAGAGGACATGCAAATTATCTTAAACTCACTGAAAAAAAAATGCGTTTGCTTAACCTACTTACTAGGAAAACACTCCAAAAACACTTCTTGGCACAGGTGTGAAAATCTGTATCCTCAGAAAACTCCATGGCTTTGAGTTCTTTGTGCAAGTAAACACATCTGTCCGAAGACTCATGTCTACTAGCTATCTTTTTAGCATTATCAAAGCTTGAATTCTATTATGAAATCGACAAGGGTTCACACCAGGAAAGGCAAACAGCCTGCACTTCCATATTTCAGAAGAGTATTCTGCATTGCTTTTTCCAATAAAACTCAGTTCACTGCTGACACTTGAACATTACTGCAAATCTTGGCTATAAGCAGGACACTAGGACATCAGTGAGGAAATATGCTTGTTCCAAGTTATTTTCTTGGGACAAGATTTTGGCAGGCTTATCTGCAGTATGAGCGCAAACATAAAGAAGTGGTTCAAAACATTTAGGTCTATTTTGCTTTCTAATGCACATTTTGAATCTCTAAATTTAAGATGACAAGGTAAGAAGATTCTATTTATAAGAAAGAGGCAAGTTAGGAAAGCTAGTCGATTGCCGCCAAGGTAAATAGTCTGTCCCTGTCTATTATGAAGCTGCCAAGAATCGAGTTTTACTTCTCTGAAAAAATCCTTATTAAGCATTGCTGCTAAACAAACAGTCTCCCCTCCTCTCCCACTTACACAGTACAAAAACATGTAATGCCCTATCTCTCCAAGCCTACTGTAAAGGTTAGCCAAAACTTGCTGCAATTGCCCTGCAACAGCTTCTCTGCAATTATTCACCAGCACAAGAACACAGAGTACCCTTATCTCCTAAGGAAGAAAAGGTCACCCCATGTGTCAGATTTTCAATGCAGAACTTTGAGCCTTTTTGTAAGTTTAGATCCCATAAAATCTAATTAAATCCAGCACTGTCACACTGAAGCAAACCAAGGCATGTAACCATATGAGCAGGCTCACTAAAACCTTAACAGTCCTGCTTACGCAATGTGCTATGACTAACCACATTATTCACCACAGGGCTTTCCAACCCATTTACCCTTTCATTACCCAATTAAGATCTAATAATACAATACTGCAAGTAAGCATTCTAAGACATCAAAATACACATAAAGGTGAAGCATGAGCTTGTCTGTTGAGCCAGTAAATACATTTTGTTGTTGTTGTTATTATTTAGAATTCAAATTAAGGGGATTTTCCTTGTTGCAGAAAAATGAAGTGTTGGATACATAACGAAAGGACTACTGAAACAAGGGTATCAGCTGTAGAAAACTCACCTTCCAGCAGAGAAAGTAATATTTAGATCATACTTCGAAAATACAGCAGAAATGGCAATCAAACCCTTTATATAAACCCAGGGAGGTCAGAGCTGTAATGATAACATCGATTTTTCTGACAGTGTTCTTAGAAATTGTGATGCACTGTCATCATAAGATGTGAGGTACTAGGCATCCTCTCAAAGCCATCAGTTTTCTTGCTGTCTCATACCTGAGCTAAAGCATCATGTGAGCACTCCACAGCTGTTTCCAGAGCATTTGACAATTCTATCTGCACCACAGATAGAGGGGGGGATGTTATGACAGCAACATCTTACTGGCAAAAAGCAGAGTTAAACAAAAATTGCAGATAGCTTATGAAATACCAGGAAATGAAATCATGAACTGTACTCCAATACACCATTAACAATTGTGTGGTTAAAACATTCAGCTACCAGAAGCCCTATCCTAAGTCTTAGAATTTTGCGAAATATGCCAGACTCTTCAAACATAAATATCCCCACACTGCAGCAATTAAATACAGTATTCAGTATTCCACAACAGTAGGTAACAGAACTACCAGCACAGCAACTACACTCAGACTCTCAAACTGTCAGAAAAATACAAGTTTGATCACTGCAAGGCAGAAGTTAATCCTAAAGATAAGCCAAGCAATAAGAAATCACTTGGCCTCTCCCAAACCTGTAGAGTTCAGCAAATAAAAGAAAGCAAGCCCTGTTTTCTCCATCAATAACTATTCTAAAGCAAACGTCCCAATTCATCAGACTCCATAGTGACTGAAAACTCTGACCCCAGCCCTATACAATAAGCTAAAACGTTTAAGTGCAGAGATATAAGGCAGTAATCCCCTTGTTTCATAGGCTCACTCTAAAAATATCCTGCAATGACTGTCAGTCACTAGGGAAAAGCAGGTCTCCTAAACACTCCATGCAAAAAAAAAAGTGAGTTGAATTATACCACCTATAACAACCGAAAATAAGCAAAAGTTTTCTAAAGAAACACTAGCTGTGCCTTGTTGAAAGCAGTTCAAGCAATTCTGCTTTGCAGCTCATCTGCACGCATGTGATGAATTTTAACTAATCCAGTCACGCCACTTCCAAGTGAATCATTTACATTTAGGGCAGCTAAACCTCAGACAACTAAGCAGTTTTCAAACCGGAGATGTTCACATCTGAAAGGTATCTTTAGAAACATATACGTAATTTAGAAGAGTAATTGGATATTAAATAAAGACCAAAAAGGGCCAAAAGAGTGGAAGATTTCCTTTAATCACCCAAATTCAAGAACCAAAGCTTGAAGTTAAATGTCAAATCTCACCAAAAAAAAAAAAAGCATTTTCAAAATTAAAAGAAAGTAACCTTTACAATCAAAATAAGCATACTGTGAGAAGTCTTCAGTGGGAATGGACAGTAGTGCTGCCAAGTGTGTCAGCAAGTAGGATTTGGGTATAGAGAAAGTAGGTAACTCACACTTGGTAAATCCACGAGAATAACAGCACGCTCTGATGGGGAAGAGGAGTTACCCAGAGCTCTCCACGGGAAATAGTGATTTTTCTTTTAGTCGTATATGCTCTCAAAAGCAAACAGTTAAGTGGCTGTTTACAGCTAATGCAAAATGTTTTGGAGTAGATTAAACTAAACTGATTTTAGCGATTCAAGAGGATTTCACAAGAAGAAATTATTCTGTAATAAAAACAGCAGAGAAAAGCACATGGAAGAAGGGTAAAAGAATGACCCTCACTATAAATAATGCTGAATATGAATTCAGCTATTACCGTTGTTTAGGAAAGATCATAAATCACATGTTTAGTCCTCTAAAAAATTAACTGTTGAATAATCAAACAGCAATAAGAATTATCATGAAAGGAGCAAAGAAAAACCAGTTAAGAAGCCGCAGCATAAGACCAGACTGCACTCAGTCTCCAATACCACAGAGTTCTTGTAGTTAATACACCCTTTCTGAAATGAAACAAAAAGGTGCAGGAAGGTAACACTGATAATTAGGGCCACATCAACAGTTTCTGCTCAAGGACAGATTAGATACAACAAAGGCCTTCACCTCAGAAAAGCAATTTGCTGGTGGGGAGAGCTACAAAAACTATAGTACCACAAGCCTTAGAAAACGAACAGGGAATGATGATTGTCCAAAATATTTATGTTGTAGAAATTGTGGAGAAACAATGGAATTCTGTAGTGGTCCAGGTTTCAAAGTAAGAGTGTTTCCCTCATAATACAGAACTACTTGCACTATTCCTTGTCCTAGGTTGTTTTACAAACTAAAACCAGAAAATGATTAAAAAAATTTTAAAAATTATTTGATCAAAACTTCCAAAGGTTATTAGAAACTTTAATGGAGGTGCAGCCTCCCATTCAAGAAGTCACTCAGTTCAATCTAACCAGCTGGGCAGGCTTATTTCATGTCTGCCTTAGCCTTTTATTCTTCCTCTGGATCCAACACCGACCATTATCAGTGAGAATTACGGAGTTCTTGTTGCGAACCAGCGTAACTCACAAGCTGGTCTCCCTTCAGTACCAATCCATCTGGCCAAACCCCCGCATTACAGCTGTGGGAGCATCGCAGCAGAGCTGTTGGCACCCAGCTACAGCAGGACCAGCAAGAGCTGCCTCCCTGCACCTGCCTGGTAAGCATCTCCCTTTCCCAAGCCCACTGACGCTGAACTTTCTATAGCTCAAGACATGAATTTGTGTGTTACAGATAGCTCACAAAATGCAAATTACTGTGGCAACAGGCCATGCGTGCACTAGTCAATCTCAATTAGAAAACGAAAGTTAGCTTAAACTGCCGTGAAATACGTGTGAGGAAGAATTAGCTCATCCATTCCCAAGATGACAGATGACTCCTCGTTATGTTATACCATTACTGCAGTGGGCCCAAGCACTTCAGTCACTGCTTGGCAGCTGTTATGTGGCAGTTCAAGACACTTTACTCGCTCACATCCTCCAATAGTTAGATAAATATAATTAAGGTCCTTTTATCTGTGCATTTTCTTCAGCTTGTTGACAGTAAATCAGTCACACTCTTGACTGCAGCCAATGCAGAGGAGGAGAGTGAGTGTCACAAATGGCAATTTTAATTTATAACTCAAAGTGAAATTGTGAAGGCTTTGCGTCAAGCTTGTGTGAAAATGGCAGGTTTTGATAATAAAAATGAGCCTAGAGAAAAGATACAGTAACTTTTTCTGGCTGTCAGAATACTGGAAAAATCATTTGATCATCCCTCAGTAAATCTAGCAACACAAAAAAGCTCACTTCCACATAAAGGATGAGCAGAATCATCTTAGAGAACTCGCTCTGGTGTCCAGCACAGTAACTGTGGTTGCCTTGTAAGAACGTAATTCTTTCTTCTCAGAAATATTCTTATTTATTATATTAGGAATTAATGTTAACATTCGCACACCTGCCCAGTGCAAGTTTTGAGTTGTTCCGTAACTCTTTTCTCCTAATAGCTTTTTGGAAAACATTACCAGGAACTAACAGGATTATTTCTCAAATCTGTTTGCTTTACACAATTGTAATCAAATCAGAAGTCAGATACAAGCTACAAATTCTTTTAAGCACACAGGTTGCAATGTTTTCTGAATTCCCCCTCCAGCTAAATACCTTTAAAAATATTCTGCATCCTCTCTAGAGTCTAATACAAGTCACATGTTTCTTCACCCACAGAAGAGCTCGCAAGATGTAGGGACTATGGTGACGGATTCCTCAAACAAGAAGTGTCTCAACAGGGTACTCTTAACACAATTCCATCTTTCTGATACAATTTTGAATACACACAACTAGTATTCCTTATGATTACATAGCACGTAAAACCTCATTTTGTGCCTAACGTTTCCGATGTCTGCTTACTGCGAAGCCTGAAGAAGATCTAAGACCAACTTCAGTGGCACGCTTACTCAGCGATTTTGAAAATTATATATAGCAAAATAACTAAAGAGATAGCTTTTACAAGTATTTCACTGCATAAAATCCTGATCTACGTAATTTGTGGCAAAAAATTCCCCAACTGCAAGCGTCACAGAATCGGTTACTGGAACATAATATTCATATGACAGTAGCAAGAATACACTGACTTGGTGACTGACCGATGGGGTTTTTTTCCCTCAGGTTCTGCAATACTACTTTTCTTAAAAATCCCTCTCCCAGAATCCCTCTCGAAGCTATAATCCTGACTCAATGGATATACAAAAAAATATAAACCTATGGGCTGAAAAAAAGACAGAGATGATAAAGTCAAGTCAAATATGGGCTAAAAAAGGTTTCAGCTGAGAACTTATGTCCTCTCCTCCCCGTGCCTCAAAAGCTGCTGAATTTTTAGAATATTTCAAGCGCTTTTAGAGAACAACCCCACAATTTGAAATTGTTACACCATTATACCCTTGCCACAACTCCAGTCAAGACTGGATTTCCCTTTGTTCATGGTAACAGACCTGAAGCTTTTCAGACCAATGGCAAAACCTTTTATCTTTTATTAATTTCAGTGTTTATATATTATCAGTTAGGGTTAACTGGGGGCGGGGAGTGTAATCTCAATGGAATTGGGAAAGATATTGTATGGGGGATTTTTCTGTTCAAAAAAAATTTCAAGGATAAAAAAAAGCTAAATCAATCAGACTGCATTTAAGGTTTGGGGTTTTTTGGAAGAACTCCAAGTCAAGTTTTTCAGATGGGGGTCTTATAAACAGATGTGTACTTCCCTCCCTACTCCCTCTTCCTTGGCATTTAAAGCCTTTTACTTACAAGGACAGTGATGTTTGTCTTTATGGAGTCAGTAGATAGGAGTTTAACTGCTATTGCTATGAAATTTCACAGGCGCTATTTTTTTTAAATATTGATAGTTATCTCTCAGACATTTCCTTCCACAGAAGTTACCAGGTTTCATTATGATCACTAAAATTAGTAACACATTACTGCTGATCAGCAATAACATATTATGAATCCACAATTACACACTCAGTGAAAATTAACACATACAACTCAAGATGTCCGTAAATCCAGGGGTCCACATCCAAACTGGTTATTTATACTCCGATTACACTCAGTGGAAAGAAAAAAACAGTTCCATTATACAAACCTACTTTAAGTATACCTAATAATGAAAAGGTATTTCTCTAAATACATAACTCAGTAGACATCCAAACAGACTGTTTCCACCCTTTTCACCTATTACCAAATTGGTAATTACAAAATTCCTCCATCAAGAGATTTGTTTAAAGAAAATATTAATCAAGAAATGGAAGCAGTATGTTCTATTCTCTAACAATCTAGTTAAAGTACTTGGTCTTTCCAGCACCACAATGAGATCTTAATTCCAGCCTGCAGACAACATTTAAACCACTTAGTCCAATATCACTTCCTCTAGTACAGGGGCTGGGGGGGGAGGTAATCTCATTTCATTACCTGAGACAGACTGTTCCAAACTGGTAAAACTGCTTTACCTACTAACTGCACTGCAAACACTCACATCAGCATTTCAGCTTCTAGTAAAAATTAAATCTATTGTAATTTAGCACACAAGGCAAGTCTTTGGCTTAGAATATAATGGATTCAGCCTTATTGTATCACCTTCCTGGACATAAAATATTGGGATCTTAATTCAACATTTTTCTGTTAGCTTTCTCTTCCCCATATTAATTCAAACTGTTAGCATACAGGGTTTATTATCTCTTTCAAGCTCAGCAAGGGCTTTCTGCTACAATACAGACAAGTACTACAAACAAACACGCATTAAAAGCCAGAACAAGCCTTTGCATGTATGTTTTCCTAGCAAGTTGTACTTGCACCTCAAAATGGATTTTAAGAAGAGGCCACATTGTGCATCCTAATACCAAAAGTTTAAAATAAACTTCACATACTAATAAACAACCTCCACTGAAATTGTCTGTAGAATCTAGAAATTAAGATCAAAACTGTTCCCATATTTTTAGTGTAGCAAGACACAGAACACTTACGAGTGAGATGAAGTTTAACCAACAGCTCTTTAACAGTTGATCAATCATACATTCAAAAGACAAAGTTAAGATGCGCATCTCAAAATGCTACTGCTGCCTTCCAGGGTCCCAGTTTATCTATATAAGGAGCTAAGACTATCACCTTCTTCCATGAATACCAAAATCCCATAAATATTCACATTCACAACCTCCTGTTTCGCCATTACTCATGAACTCTTCTCCCTCCTAAGAGATTGTAAACTACTGTGTTTAGTTTAGCCCTGATCTGCAAATACATAGTCAATTTAAGAAAAACAACAGAAGAGCATGAAAAAGTGCCTGTTTCAGCAAAAGCTTCAAATGAAAGTATAATTACAAGCAATATCTGCTGAATTAAGTCAGAAGCATCTCAAGCCATCAGCAAGGAAAGAGCTACAGAAATATTGCATGATGTACTGCAATTGTGCACCCATTAACTTTATTTAAAATAATCTGCCAGCCGAGACACGGACAAAAAGACAAAGATGTTCATTATTCGAACAAATTGAGCCCTTGGCTTTCTGGGTACTGTTGTTCAAATCCAGGAAGCAAGTCCAATATTAACATCACACTGACCTACAGAGGTAAGTACAGAGAATATAGATCCCTAAAGTGGTCCTCACATTAGTTATGCTACCAGTATAGAAATTAATTCCGTCACTCCTGCTGTGATCTTAAGTAAAGTAGGATCTCATTTATCATACACAGGATCACGTTTCCATCTCTTTCAGATGGTTAAACATATCCTGCAGCCACGTAGTAGGTGATGTTCACCCGGAGGGAGCTCAGGCTGCCCACGAGCCAGTACCGGAGTGCAGGCAGGGCTGCCCACAACAGTGGGAATTCAGCACCCCCACCAGTTCCAAGAGTCCTCACGATCACACCGCTCTCACTGAATTACCTCGGCCAGGCTGGAACTGTGAAATCCACGTGTCTCACACCTTTTTAAATCAGAGGTTGTTCACTACAATAAAGCAGCTACAACGATCTTCTGCAACAACACAGAGGCTGGTGGCAGAGTGTGCCACAAAGTGTGCTGCCCAGAAGTAACACATGCTGGAAAACCACACGGCTAAGTAGCCTCTTGAATCATAAACCAGCTGTCATCTTCCCAACTTTAAACTGCTTGGCGAAGGAACAAGAAAAGCCAAACAGGAAACAACCAGGAAAATTGTCTTCATTCTCCCTTGGCATCATGTTCATCAGAGCAATCAGTGAAGCTTCAAGCTCAGCACAGACAGAAATACCACCCGACAACCCTGAAATCCTGCACCCATCGTCAGCCTCTCTACATCTGCAGCACAGCACACTGCTCCCAGTCACTCCACAAAGCCAGACACAGCATGGAGCAAGTGGCTCCAAGTCATCGCTTGCAGGAGTTTCCTCTGAATACCGTATTCAGATTCTATCACTGCCATACCGTGCATTGCCTGCCGATGGATGACTGCAGTGGCAAGCCACATATTTCACTCCTGGTGTGAAGGAGCTTGACACGGAAGCAATATGAGCTCCGCAGCTTGGGCAAGTAGGCAATCGTGCTGCTGCTGCCCGTGCCGGACAACGAAATGATGTGCCTTGTTCTCTGTACCAAGATGGCAACACATCACTGTACTTCCACAAAAGACAGGCGCTTCCTGGGGTGGCAAGTGAGCTTGGAAGCAGAAGGCAGGATGAAGAGGAAAGGTGTCTAAAAATGCCTGCAATGTAACAGCTGGCACCCAGCAGCAGGGCAGGCATGATAGGGACTTGGTACAATGGATGCTGGATATTGTGCTGCCAGATTCACACAATCATAAAAGTCACAACTGTGGTATCTTCACCAGTGATTAGTCACAGGGTCCACTGATGAGAGCAGCGCCTTGGATAAACTCAATTATTCTGGCAGCTGACTGTAGCTTAACTACTCCATTCATAGATCACCATTCTAACAGTGCCCTCTGCCTTCCCCTTCTCAGTCCAGAAACTGTTAAAAAAAAATTGTCTATTCCTTACAGCAGGTGCAGTTGTCCCTTACACAATGGGCAGCATACAGAACATTGATACTATGGATACCACCACTTAGAATGTCATTAAAATTATGTGGGAGACAACACTAACCTTCCTTCAGAGGGCGTCAACTGTACATTCCTCAATTATCATACAATTCCTCTATGTACGCTTAATTTCACCTTATTTACTACACTCACAGGAACGAAACTTATTAGCCAGGGGGGTGCAAATAGTAAGTTGGTGACAGAAGTACTGAATTAAGATAGACAGCTAGCTTATTCCACTCTAGGAAAATCAGATCTCCTAAGAAGCTGGCATAATCCTTTCTTGCTGGCAAGTTACAGAGGAGTGGATCTTGACCACAACCCCTGGGGGACCAAGCGTGATCTTATGTCCCTTTGAGATTACCAAAACCCATGTTCCACTTGGCCAGAAAACATCAGTGCACATGGCTGAACTTCGAAAGTCCACTCAAACCACACCGTTGTTCCAGCAGCTTTAGCAATCTTCACCCCTGGTTAACTGATGGCAACTAGTCCCTTGCAAACATACATCAACAAGCACTAACAAACCAAAGGTTTTCTACATCAGAATGGGAAGGGTCTCCCTGCCTGCATTTTCTAGCACTTGCTGGGTGCAAATACCTCGCATTACTTCCCAAAAGACAGATTTCATTTCAAAGGCTGATTGTCCATCAGTCGCCACTTATCTCTATTTCAGTGCCATCCTTCTCCTCTGCTTATGGTTTGTTCTGTATGTTCCCAGATCAAACTTCACCTCCTGAGATCGTTTCCACAGCAGCATCTTACCTGCAGCTTTTTGGAGCTGCACACGTAGCACCAAACAGACAGCTGGCACTATTAAAGGCAGTGGTCTCCGTCAGTGGTAATATTTTCTGGAAAAGGAAAGGATTCTCAGACAAGAACTGCAGAACTACTCATCTCTCTGAGCGGTTTTTCTTTTGACATTTGTAACAGCCTATCTTACCACTATAGATACAGATGCTGAAAGCACTTCTATAAAGCCTTCCCTTCTAAATAAAAGAGTTTTATCACACAATTTTCCCAGCTTCGAGACTTGAGAAGCTGGATTCCTACTCAGAAAGAGCAGCGCTGCAGAACTCATACAAATTAGGAGGAGAAAGAGCCAAGCAGCTATTGCATATGTTTCTTTGGCCAATTTAGCCTCATGACAGTAAAATTATGCAAGCGTCTACAGGTATTTGAATTACATGGCTCAAGAAGTACCGCTGGAAGCCACAAACCGCCTTTCCTCAAATTTCACACCAAGCATATTTAAGATCTATCCCAAATTGATTTTTTCCAGTGGTTAGGCAAAGTTGATAAACCCATAAATACCACCCAAAAAGATCAATCACCTATGCAATAACATGTTCTTTGGTTATTTACACTCAGTATTTTACATAAATAAGGCTTCTTCAATGAAATTTATCAAGCTGCAAAAGCAGTAGTGTAAGAATTTGCTAGGGTAGCCTAGTTCAGTCACTCCATCTTTCCTGGTAGGAAGAGCTGAAGTATTTGAACAAGTTCAGAGTTATTTATGAGTTTTATATTCTTATTGTTCCCTCACTATGAGAAAATACTCTATAAAGAAAGAGGCCACATTTGCAAACACCAGGTTCTTCTTTTCCACCTCTCTCTATTGTGAAATATGAGGACTGGAAGTTGACCTCCAGCACTGTTTATACAGGGATTATATAGAAACATTTCTATAAAGTACACAGTGTCTGACTATACAAGCCAACAGAACTTTCTTAGCCTTTCCAAGTCTTGAGTTTGAGGGATGCCAACACTATTAAGCAACAACAGTTTCCAGCACACTCATATTCACATTGTCTGTTGGGAGTTCCTTGTAACGGGAAGGGGCTGCAGTCCATGCATCACGTCTGTCAGCTACTGAGGGTTTTCTTTTTCCATGCTCAGACCTCTTTTTCTTTCCCGTATTAGTCCTTCTGTGTTTAACCTTAACTCATGTCCGAGTCCTGTCTTGGTCAGTCTTGGTCACTTGCATTTTAGAAGCTTCTCAAGATTAAGCATTAGAGCCATGCTGGCTTCAAGTAGATTTACTAGCGTTAAGAGATGAAACCTCCTTAACCCTGAATCTATAGCAGAAAGAATAGGATGAAATTCAGCATACCCAGGATTCTAAATCCCAAAGCTGAAAAGCAACCACAACTATGGATGTTTTCATTCCCATGACTCACAATATTTAAAAAAATTTATTGAGTTTGTGAACTACACCAGGCCTTTCTTATAACTCACATAGCTTCTCTCTCCCTCAAATCCTACAACAAAAGGAATAGAGAGGAAGGTGACAAAATAACTTCATGGTCTGGAATGAAATGCTTTTCATAGCCTCTAACGTGAGCCTCTAAAATGCGACAGGCTGCTGTAACAAAGCCAAGATAACTGAGGCTATCTTGGATTGTCCTACCACCACACCCAGGAATGCAACGCATGCCAAAACTCAACAGTTGGTCACTGACGTAGGCGCAGGAGGAATCACAATGTGGCACTGAATCAGTTTCTCACCACTGGAATAATACACTTGGGTGGGTTTGCTATAAACATCTAGTTCTCTAGACACAGGAGGAGATTGGAGCCATATGTAGGACACCCAAATACTAATTACAGAGAGTAACATTTCAGAAGTACAAAATTAAGGAAGAAGAGGAGATTTAGGAAATGGCCTACTTTAAAGAATACGGCCTGTGCACTCTGAACTCTTATGAAAACAGAGCAACTGGGAGATAAGGCTGTGGAAGAAATGAGGAGTCTGGGCTACAGACAAATTCCTTCGTATATTACATACTGATGCATATGATACTGTTACTGAATTAATCTTTTCTAGATAAAACGAGTAAAATTAGTGGGAAAAAAATATATTAACCAGTAGGAGACTGGCCTGTAACACAAGAAGTAAGGATGAAGGCAACACACAAGCATGTTTGACATACTGCTAGACTAAGGAGCAAGTTTTGTACTGCAAATCCACATCTGCAGCAAGAGGCATTTCCATGTTTTCTGTCTCAGAGAGCAGCTGTAAGACGTGCAGTTGCTCTGTCTCATTCCTATCCTGCTTCCGCATTGAAAAATCGTAATACAGGTTACTAACTTGACAATGTACTCAGAGTGAATACACGTTTTATTAAAATGAACTTCTGTAATTCCTGATCTAGTGGTAACTTCCAGAATAACTGAGATTAATCTTTAAATGTTACAGTATTTCAAACAGCATGAGTTAAAACCTGGACACCAGTGCTGAGCAGATAAGCCAATTCCATCCTTCCTTATTATCTAATAAGGCAAAAGACCCGAAAATATTTGAATGACCAGGTAAATTAACTTCACAGAATATACCTAAAAATCTGCCCATGTTTAAGATCATACTGACAGATGAACTGTTCCAGTTTAACTGTTTTTACTCCTTTTGTTTGTTTGTTTCTTTAATTGTTGGAGGATGTGTGTGTGTGCGGATACTGTTCAACTAAGAATATTTTTACTTTTCAAAATATTGTCTGCAGTTAAGTGACTTTTCTAAGAAGAAGGATTTTTGAAAATTTTGTTACTGTTAAGGCCCTTTTCTAGAAGCCACCCTGGAGTTACAAAACAATTACAATCTGAATAGACTTTAAAAATATATATCTTACACCTTACACCTACATCAGGACATCTAAAGAAAGCTTATAACTTTTTTTCCTAAAGGTGGGGATTGCGGAGGACAGGGATACTGACATACTGATTTCCTTGATTCTGGAAAGAAGGTTAGAGAGTCTTCCTAAAATATTGGACAGTCTTGAGGTTCACAGTAGGAGGCTATATTTCCCGCTGGGTAATATTATGTTACACATAAAAATGGTTACACTGGTAAAATTAAAGTATCTGCAACACGTGAAACTCTCAGCAGAGCTCCCCTTCTCTCTGAAGGGAGACTCCGGAAGGGACCAAGGGAATTGCAATACACCAGCAAGTGACAGGACCAAACCTCTGTAAAACCTAAGCATCCCAGGTTGATACACATTATGTAAAGTTAATCCACGCTCGCCCTGGTGCAAAATCAGAACTGACTCCTCTGGCTCTAATCCTCCTTCATACAATTATTTTGGGAATGGGGAAGAAAAAGAAATTATGTGCTTTTTGAAGATGTAACTACCTATAGATTATGGGAGCTGGCAATGAAAGAACAAAAAAGTAAACGACAGGCATCACAGAAGAAATCGATTTTGAGTAGAAATCTGAACAGCATTATGGATCAGCTTATTGAGTATGATGTTTAAAACAAATCCAAGCAAGGTTGAAGTCTTCAAATGAGAGAAAAATTTCAATTTGTCTACTAAATGCACTGTAAAAATCCCTAGTGTTTATTTAATACAGTTCAAAGGTTCAAATTGTTTCAACATATCAGTAACTAGTAACTAATATTCTGAATCTATTTTAAGTGGTTAAAGATCCTCAGTATGAGTACAATTAAAAAAATTATTTAAAGATCCACTAAATTGAAAGGGTTTGGTAGAGACGAATTCAGAGAACTTTAAAGAGCAACATGTAGAATAAACATTCTGAGGATGTCTCACAATTCATTTTACATCTTTCATAGAATCTCTCAAATTTTAAAACTTGCAAAATCTTAAGGTAAAAAGATGTGGTATTCAGTTTTTGAGAAATGAAGGGGAAGTTCACAAGCTTAGTTCAGGGAATAAACACATTACTCAAATAGTCAAAGAAAGCAGAACTGACTGAGGGAACACTGTTGTACCTAATTCAATCAGAAGTGCTAACAAATACCTCCTTTAATAATTTTAATCCAGTCCACCCAAGGTTTGGAAAAAAAAAGAAAAGCCTCCTATGAAACATTCACTTTCACCTATAGAATTAAGTTGTTGGTTTCCATAATACTTAACTTACCATTCAAAAAAAAGTGCCTGTTGTTTTAATAAGTCCACCAATTACTACCCAGAGAGACTTAGCCCGTCACACTACACACAAATAAATCCAGATGATATAATTCTCCAAAATTCAGAGCTGAAAAGGTAAAACCTCTGCAAGTGAGAGCACATAAGGCGAGACTGCAGCTGTGACCCAGGCTTGGATGGACAGGCTGCCCCAAGACACTCCCTGCAAATTCTCCTCACCACCCACATCCCCTCCTGTGAGACACACAGGCATGACACACAACAGGAAGGGCCTGGACAGCCTTCCTTCTGGGTCAGGTACACCAAAACGCTTCTGGGAAACCTAAACAAACTAGGCATGGCCTTGGGTCAAAATAAAGGCTACCGAGGTACCTAACCTGGATCTGTAACACACCAGTGTGCACACAAACCAAAGTCATCCTCAGCTGTCTGGCTTTGCAGAGGTTTTGGTAGCACTCGCATCAGTTCCCAGATATCTGAGTTCAATCAAACATTTTGGAAGAGACTACTACAGTCATAATATGTTAGGACATCTCCATTAGAAGCAGTAGCTATATCCTGCTATAGAAACTAACACAGGTTACTGTGACTGCCACTTACCACATTCCACCAGAAGCAGCACTGACACTGTCTACATAAAATTTAAAATATAATCTACCGAACCCCTTTTTTTTTGTTCTGCAGTTTGTGTACTCAAAGTCCACCCATCCAGAGAATGGAAACCAGTGGGTTTTAGCAGGCAACAACAGTCCTCTTCTTGGGTACAACACCTTAAGCGAGACGTTCAGTGACACCATGCCTGTTCTGCAAAGCCTGAGCAACTGGACCAGTGGGACAGGCCACCGCAGGTTCCTTGCTTTCCACAGGAGATGCCTCATTTCCCTCTGCATCTTAAAGGCATGTGCAAGTCTTAGCCAGCTCCAGCTGTGCTCACTGATAACCTCAGAAAACTTGGAAACACAACTGGCAAGGAGCAGGGTAACATCCAGAGCAAAACATTTTAAATTAGCTCTTGTGTATGTAAACCACGTAGTACATTTGGTTCTATAAATTGAATCGACTGTGTGAATCCTGCTTTCAGCCACGGTGTCCAAGTCTGCCGTATGACTGGTAGAGCTACTTTACTCTTCAGCAAACACCTATAAAAATAACTGTGCAGAAGAAAGGATCTCTAGGTGTACTAATAAGACAGTTACAGGCCTGGAGAGCAGGAAGCTTCAGCCTCTTCCAAAGGAGTGCAATACTTAATGGAAGCAGAGGCCTACAATTACACAGTTAAATCCCAATATACATTTTTACAAGACTACAACTGGAAAAATTCCCCTGTCCTGTGAAGGAAAGAAGCCAAAGGGAAGAAGAAATAGTGAGACAGTCAGAAAGACATTCCCAGAATTTCTCACTTCAGCCTTGAATTACAGAAGTGATTGGTGGTTTTCATCCTCTACCTCCCCCCAAATATTCAGTCAAAATGGTTTACCTAGATAATAAAGACTGGAGCAAGTATCTGGACTAAGCATCTCTGGGAAAGGGGTATGCCGCTACTTACAAATAATTATGGGGTTTTTTAATGACAGAAAACAAAAGACAGTATTTGGTTATAACTATCAGGGTTGTTTAATATTGGTATATGCCAGCCTCTGCATTTTTGTCCAGTTTTATTAAACAGACTTACTTATTCTATCATGCCAGGTACAAGCTACAGTTTGTACACTGGACTAAAAGCACAAAAGCAGAACCCTCTATGAACTCTGTGTGAGCTGTTACTGGCTTTAGAGTGATCAGGCAATAAGATGCACACATCCTAGAAGAGTGGGGCCTAATTATCCATCCGTAAATTAGCGGGCAGCCAAGCTGCAAAGAGCCTGCCTCACCAAAGAGAGCAGAAGAGCGAGGATTCCCTGACAGCAGCTCCGTTACTGTAGGAAGTAACACAGTGCTGCCATCCACTAAGATGCACCACCCTTACTAAACACACTGTTGCATGACAAAAAAAGTTCACTATAATACACATACCTCTTTTTCTAGATATTTTCTGTAAAATTTCCCATCCCTTTTCAGTTGCATGTGCAATTATTTGATAAGAGCACTTTTCTGGATTATTACTTCTCACATTAAGGCCTTAAGCAGCCTCAATTCAGCAGCATAGCTGTAACTGGAAAAGTGATTTTGCCTTGAAACTATAGCAAACCTTATCTTTTGAAGAAGCTTTAAATTCAATACCTCAATCTTATTTTAAGATAAAGATTCTGAGTGCAATGTTAATATAGAACAATTAATTTTTGCCAACATGTGCTTTGTTTTTTAAACTAGGAAAAGGATTTTACAGGTTCGAAATTCTGACTACCTAACCAGAGAAGAGTAACATCATCATGAATTCATACCCACACACAAAAAAATTGGGGAAGTGCTTTCAAATAGCATTACATGAAGTGATAAATTGCATCTGGCATTTCAGACCCTTGAGAGAGTTCTCAATATTGAAAAATCAGCATAGAAAAAAATGCACAAGCTACACAGTAAAAAGACACACTTATTATGTAGATCATCAGCAATTTGGGGGTTGTTTTGTTTTTTACATTACCAAGGCTATTAAGATCATTATGCACCATCTACTGTACACTCCACATCTAGTTTATTTGACCAGTTCAGTTTACTGGCTGGTACAAAAGGCTTTATCGCATCTGCACCCTTTCCTGCAAGGAGGCGGCACATCTTTATCTAAACTGAACTGAGCAGGATGAACGGGATTAAAAAGGAAACATTACTCAGCTTTACTGGTATTTTATCTCTCATAATCTCTCAAATAGTGGTATAAAGTTTATCATGGCATCTGCTTAACCCTATCAAGAGACTGGTAATTCACCTTGAAAAAAAGTATGACGAGCTTCTGTGAAAATACAACAGAACTCTAAAATGCTTTTTGCTATGGTAGGAAAGAGTATAAGCAGCAAAACAAGCCCCTCCTTCAATTTGTATAAAGGCTGCGTGAGGGGCAGAGGAGGGAATAAAACACTGTTTTTCTCTATTATCAGTGCTTTAACTCTCTGTCAATAGCATGGAAAAAGTACATGAAGTATACTGTAAAAGGTATATAGATAGCTACTGTGGTTGACAAGGGAAGAAATTGGGGGGGGGGAGGAAGTAGCAAGTATTCTTTAATTTGAGAATCCAAAAGTAATTCTTACAGTTAAAGAATTTAAAGTGAGTTTTAGGCAACACCACCTGACCACTTCCCAAAACCTGGGGCAGCAGAGGCAGTGACTCCAAGATGACTTATTTACAGCACACAGAACCCACATAACCACTACCTATTCTATAATTAATCATCAAAACACTATGCTATAATGAACACAATGTCTCTGACAACGTACCACATTCAGATGGACACTGAAATATCTTTTAGATAACAGAACTCGATTTAATCTGGAGCTGGTATTTCCTGGCCAATGATGACTAACTCTTCTTAACCATCATTAAGACTCAGGAAATACCCACCCCCAACATCAATTACTATTTAAACATATACTAAAGTGTTATGTTTTGAACATGTTCACTCATAGTGAAATATCCCATAGGCAAACGCGAGGAAAAAATAAGAACTTTCCACCAGACTTCAGGTAACCGAAGTACAAAATCAAGTCCTGATGTTAATAGTAAAATATAAGTTAGGGCCAGACTTTCCGCTCACTTCACCTGTAGAGTTTCAATGCAGAATAACGCTGGGCTCTTACACAGTCTTACCTCACTCCCTTCATTCACACACAAAAATGCTTCCTGAATTAAATCAATTCATATCACCGGTATGCTCGGGATTTGAAGAGCTTGGACTAGTGCTGTATGCATTTGGTACACTGAGGACACAGGTCTCCAGAGAGCCATGCGCCACTCCACTGTGCCCTTCCGTCAGGTGGACAGCCCCGTTGCCCCGATCCATTTCAGTCCTCAGCGACCCACGTGAAGAAGAGAGACAGACAAAAGGAAGTGCCTCTCTGCAAACGCAATGAGAATTCATGCCTTTTCATCTCTATTTTCCATTCCATTAAAAACAGCAGAGGAAAGAAAGCACTTCTCAGCTGAAAAAACCAAAACAACCAAACCACAACCCATGGTATCAATCCAGCAAGTGAAAGGCAACATCACATTTATATTCGGGAAGGCTCAGGAGCAGACAATTGTCCTCTTCATTTCTGTAGAAACCAAAATTAAAGGCTTTCAGTAGGAAAGTCACAGCTATAATCCCTTCTTCCCCATCTCCCTGAAGGTATTATTAGAAAGTTTTCATCACAGTAGTCAACACACTATGTTGTGAATATTAAATCTATTTCAAATAGCCTACCCACCCTACCTACCATGATTGCCTCTCCTATCCTTTTCCCATCTTTTTCCTCCCTCCTTTAAAGGGAAAAGATTTACTTTACAACTGCCACAAATGCATCAAAATTTTGTTTAGTTTACTTAAAATTACAAAATAATGATAATCCCTGATGAAATTGCTAGGTGCTATTAATTACTGTATCATTTTTCTATTAGAATTCTATATATTTAGCTGAAGTTGGCATGTGGCTTTCTGCAAGTCAGCCACTTCTTAACTAAATCCTAAATTCCTAGCAAGTATCAGTACTTAAAACTTGTACCTTGGAGCAAGTCTCCAGCTTTTTGTATCACCAATGATTTTATTTCAATGGACGTTCTAGTCAGTAGAGTCTACTGACCAAATAGAATAACTTTTTTTTTAAAAAAAACCATGAAAAATTTAACCTCTTATGAAAATTGATATTAATATTTCCAACCCTCCTCCCAAAAGAGCTAACCACTTATCGAACCATTGCATTAGATCTTCTGGCAGCTCTTTTAGTTGTAATCAGAGATCAGACTTACATTCAGATCTTAGGGAAAAAAAATACCACCACTACAGCACAACACACACACACCTCCTTCATAATTTAATTTTAATTTACAAAGACAGCTCCTTTGTGCTCACCTGAAAGTGTGTTAAATGGCATCAGTAAAATGGGATTCAGCTTTTTTTGGAGAACACTTCCAGGACAGGTTTTCTAGACCAGCACCCCCATAAGCAGAGTGCTACATCTGGGAAAACTCATTAAACTGCTGGTTCGAAATTTAGCATACAGGCCAGTGAGCAAACAACCCCAATCTTCACTAGCTGGCATGATACCTCCTGCATTCCTTGTGTCAAGTAGTTCTTGAAATGTTACTGAAATTAAACCGGAGACACTCCTTCAAATTGGGAAACCTACATAATGAGCAGCAGTAATCCAAGTCACCCAGAAGCAGCACTCACCTAACACCAACTCACAGCCCAGTAAGGACAGAAGGGAGGTGCTCCACGGAAGAAAGTTCAAAAGGAGACTTCCAGCAGAAAACACAGCTTTAAAAACAAACCAAAACCTCCCCACCAACCCAACCCTCTAATTCTACTATAAGGTTGATTACTAGTCAGTCTATATAAATGTGAAGGATGTAAATTAAGAGTTATGACTGGGGGGGGACAAAAATAAAAATCCCCCTCAACATTTATCTTGCTACATTTAAAACAGCTGTGTCACATGGAGTAAAACCACCTGCTAAACTCTATCTACAAAGCAAAGGTAGAGTTATAAACTGTTTAGTACAAAGGTCTTCAAGAAATTGAGCTTTCATAAATTACGGCTTTGCACACACTCCAGTTTACAACGTGGACTTTGTAAAGATTTGAGACTTTCACAGTGACGTGTTTCTGAGTACACAACAATATGAGGAAGTGGTGTAGCTGATACCCCTCTTCTCTGCAGACAATCACATATCAAAGGTGCATCATTGTTTAAAATGGCTTCAGTTCTTAAGGATGAAGATCTATTCCCTGTCCTGCCTTGACCTCAATGGAGGGACACGCTGTCCTCCAAAACATCCTGTCAGGAAAGCAGTAACAAGCGTGCAAATTTGGAGATTAGGATAATAAATACAGTTTTGCTAGTTACTTATTTCAGCTTCCAAAAAAAAAAATTATTGCTGAAGAACACTGAGGCTTTTCTAACCAGGTGTCATGGTTTAACCCCAGCCAGCAACTAGGACCACACAGCTACTCACTCTCCCCACCTCTCATCCCCAGTAGGACAGGGAGAAGAGGTTGAAAAATGAAAAAAATAAAACCAACACCTTGTGGGTTGAAATAAAGACAGTTTAAAAGAACAGTAATCAAAGAGAAAGTAGTGACGACAATAATAATAATGGTAAAAGAATATAAAAATTTTTAAAAAGTGATGCAATACAATTGCTCACCACTCAATGATTGATAGCCCAGCCCATCCCGAGCAGCAATCACAGATTCCTGGTCCCCAGCCAACCCTCGTTTATATACCGTGTGTGACAGCTACGGTACAGAATATATTGCTTTGGCCAGCTTCGCCTGTCTATGCTCTCTCTCAGTTTCTATGGGAAACTGGAAAAATCCTTGACTTAGCAGCAACTAAAACAGTATGTGTTATCAACATTATTCTCATACTAAATCGAAAACACAGCAGCTACTAGGAAGAAATTAACTCTATCCCTGTTGAAGCCAGGACAATCTGTCTGCACTTTCAGACATCAGTGAGGTCTCTCAGTGTGCCTTTGACTGACTGGGAGTAATGCTTGCTATTGACTCTTTTCATTCTGTTTAAAGCAAAGGTACTATAATGCAGATCCTTTTTATCTACTGAGACAGAGAGAAACATAAAATAAGCTGAGCTCCTTTTACCTGACTGCAGGGGACCACGATAAAGCAGGACATTTCACCACACAACAAATCAAGTGCAAGAGCTACTTGCAAATCCTTAAAGGGATCAGGGGCTTCCCAGGTTGAATGCTGTTGGGCATAAAGGAACCTCTGTTGAGTGGCCATGGTCTATGAGATACAAATTTCAACTTCATTTGATCACTGTTAGCTACAAATGACTGACCTCAGACATCTCGTGTAATGTGGTTACCCTACTATGAGTGTGGCTGAGCCGGCCACTTGCTGNATGAGCAGCAGTAATGCAAGTCACCCAGAAGGAGCACTCACCTAACACCAACTCACAGCCCAGTAAGGACAGAAGGGAGGTGCTCCACGGAAGAAAGTTCAAAAGGAAAACACAACTTTAAACACAAACCAAAACCTCCCCACCAACCCAACCCTCTAATTCTACTATAAGGTTGATTACTAGTCAGTCTATATAAATGTGAAGGATGTAAATTAAGAGTTATGACTGGGGGGGGACAAAAATAAAAATCCCCCTCAACATTTATCTTGCTACATTTAAAACAGCTGTGTCACATGGAGTAAAACCACCTGCTAAACTCTATCTACAAAGCAAAGGTAGAGTTATAAACTGTTTAGTACAAAGGTCTTCAAGAAATTGAGCTTTCATAAATTACGGCTTTGCACACACTCCAGTTTACAACGTGGACTTTGTAAAGATTTGAGACTTTCACAGTGACGTGTTTCTGAGTACACAACAATATGAGGAAGTGGTGTAGCTGATACCCCTCTTCTCTGCAGACAATCACATATCAAAGGTGCATCATTGTTTAAAATGGCTTCAGTTCTTAAGGATGAAGATCTATTCCCTGTCCTGCCTTGACCTCAATGGAGGGACACGCTGTCCTCCAAAACATCCTGTCAGGAAAGCAGTAACAAGCGTGCAAATTTGGAGATTAGGATAATAAATACAGTTTTGCTAGTTACTTATTTCAGCTTCCAAAAAAAAAAATTATTGCTGAAGAACACTGAGGCTTTTCTAACCAGGTGTCATGGTTTAACCCNCAGGACATTAAGCCTTGTCCAGTTCAGAAACCCTGCTGAACATGTCCACTTATGCAGCTGCAGGGACCTAGGAACAATATACTGGTTAAGCCCTGTATGTGGTGATCTTGTGTGAAAGCTTTCATTTGTTACATCCATTCTGGTTTGAAGTTACACGTTTCCTGAAACTGGTTTAGCAGAAAAAAATATTTATTTGCTATTTTTTCCAATGTAGAGGTTTGGAATTTATCAGAATATAGTCCAGGTCTGTTCATTAAGGAAACTGTAATCACCTGTTTAGGAAAGGTGGGATGTTTATTGCCTTTGTGGCTTTGTGTTTCCTTTTTTAGGACTACATCCCCAAACCCACAAGGAGATGCCCATGACGTAAGGAACAAGGTCAACAAGTGTTTTCACCAGGCTCATTTTCCCTGTTTTTTAGTATTGGCACCAAGTCCTTATAGAACAAGCTGGTTAGGTCAATAATAAACTGCAGGGCACTTAAATGAACTGGTAATATTTTACCAGGTTCCCTCCTAAGTAAAATTACTGCTTTGCTGGTCAAAAAGTCTTATCTTCTCAAGTACACAATTAACAAAAAAGATTGGCCCAGACTGCCTCAATGGCTACTTCAAACGCAGTTTTACTGTGTTTGTATTAGCAGACTTTTATATTTAGTTACCATTTCCCCCAAAGATGGAGCACCGATTTCTGCATTTTTCCTGAAGTTTATGGAAATGGAGAGCATTAAGCAAATAAGCAACATTACTTCAATCTTTTTTTTAGTAAAATGTCTACTGAAAACTACGTAAAGGCTTCATTCAGTGAGATTTGGTTCAGTGCTATAAACCCTTAAAAACATTTACTAGAATGAGACAGTTGGATGAGCTTGTTCTCATATTTAGTGCAATTACCAAGTATCAGCAATCAGTTTGCATTTCTAGATATTTACATTTGAAACTGAGATAGGAAAGAAAAAAGCTGGCAGATAAGGTCTCAAACACTTAATATTTTCCCAATTCAAGCTCTTAATACGTAAGATAAAATGCATTACCTCAGTTTTTAACACCAGATTAAAATAGCAGCTAAGAATTTTTGAGGGACAGAATGTCATTTTATCAAATAGCAAAAGAGAATTGTGCAATCAACAGATAACGAAACATAGAGCCAAGTCACAGGGTCAAATCTGAGCTAGTGTATATTAAATCCTAATTCAAACAGTGAAGCACACTTATATACTGTAGTTTTTACACAATGACAAAGCAAATCACATAATCCAGACTGAATAAACCAGAGGGCAGGATTTACAGATTCTAGTTACATTCCTTATAATATATACACACTCTTTCCTACAGAGTAAAGCAACATCGAGATCTCTGTTTTTCAGGAACTAAAAGCAGAGCTAAATTCACAAATGCTATATTAAACAGCGATAAAATGTGTTAGTGGTTGGAAAAGTTTCATAAACAAATTTTTTAGAAAGCGCAGTTATATTATGAGCTACAACTTGGGCTTTGTACAAGCTTGCAGCAAAAAAAAAGACATTCACTTCTTCAAAGAGCTGTTACAAAACTGGTTTGCTTTCACTGTATTTTTAGGGTTCAGCTTAAACTGCGCTGAGCAAGATCTAAGTGCAAAAGTTAGTCCTTGAGGTCCAATTTCAGATTGAGCAAAGTTCATCAAAAAACCTTGGATGAAACTTTATAGCCTCCTAGACTGCCTACCTGCTTGTAATGCTATGGTTCACATATTACACTGTGCCGTAACTACCCCTATTTTAAACAAGAAAACACCTCTGTTAAAACACCTAACTGTATTGCCACTGCAGAATCTTCAGCAAACTACATAGCAGCCACTACTGCACATACCGAGGAGCTGACTGACTACCATCCCTTTTAAAAGGAAATCAACCCCATTTAATTCCTGCTTGGATCTAGACATCTGGAACGGAGTATATACATGAGGAAGAACCACACAGCTGCAACTGTATAAATATTTTTCTTATCAATTCCCTGCCAAAAGCATCTCAAAATTCTAAAATCAATTTCATAGACAAGAAATAAAACTAAGGTCACACAGGCAGTCAGGCATCTAGAATTTGGGTACCCATACTTGGGGTAAACGAGAGAACCAGGGCCAACGTACGGTCCCAACTTGGATCCAATTTTCCAGATTTTGATTTCTGGGGTGGAGCCAGTGTCTACTTAAATTGGCATAATGATCATCACTGATTTTATCGTAAGAATTTCTGGCATCCACTTCAAACAACAATCCAGCAGACAACATACATTCCAGCTTGCATTATTAGGATTAAAACAGGAACCTCCTTCCACTGACATAGTCCTTCCAACAACGGTTATCTAAGCAATTGCCAAACTGATTGCAACTGATTGCAGTATGATGATGCATAGGTACTTAGGTATATTTGTCAACAGAAAATGCTGCAGGAAATTTAAGTCTGCAGAAGTTTGATTTATAAATAAGCTTGAAAATGCCCCTTTAGAATGGGTTATAAAACAGTACCTTGGAATCCATAGAGCATACAGAACAGTATTTCTAGGTTCAGTACACTAGGAGACTTTTTTTTTATTAAACCTCCAGCCAACCAGCCTGCCTTCTCATACACACTCATAATACTTGTGCAGCCTCATTATATAAATGAATACACGTGGACATCTGTGACTGACATGCTAATAAAATCCACTCTTAGCTGCACCAAATCTGCTAAGACAACATCAGTGAAAAGATAACCACAGAAGCCCGTAAAGTTGTTGTGCGTATAGATGAGTATCTGCATCAAGTATTAGTGGTAAGAAGTTAATTTTTTTTCCGTACATATTAACGTCTGTTGTGTCATCCACCACATTAATCAAACGACTTTTTTTTTTTGGCTTAACTATGTTGATGAGTACTTCCACTCCAGAGGCTACCTATAATTTAGAAGCTTGTGATAGCTTTTTCAGTCATGCACCACCGTACATGAAAGAACAAAGCCATGGAAGGATGTCACAGTCTCAAACTTTGATAAAGATGTACTAGACCAGCACAAAACCCTAAATAACAGAAATTGATATATTGGGCTTTTTAGCAGAGAAGAGCACCATTTGTAGCATACAGCTATTCCAAGTTTTTCTCCCGAAGCTTGTGAGCTATTACCTGCTTTGAAGACCAGATGGAGCACTGATGCTAAAACACTGTTGCTTTTCGCTCCTTCAAGCAAGTGTAGTCACATTAGTCTTTTGCTGTATAAGGTTTATGAAAACCTTCTAGAGTTCACACAACCCCTACTTTCTGTGCAAGTTAGGGCATAACAATCAATCCAGGTCATCTTCAAGTCCTTTTTTTGGACTGCGATTCCTCATATTAAACGCTTGGTATGGCTACATACAAGATGCTTACCTAAATACACCCTAATGGTTCTATTAAAGCTATTTTGGTTACCCATAAATACAGACAACTTAAGGAATCCATTCCTAGCTCTCCTCTTAGCCTTCACACTCAAAGGCTTTGCCTTTTCACAATCCACTTTTTATGCAACCGTTAACTCTAGCTAAAACATTTCTAAAGATGAGAACTGCAGACCAAGACTGTATGAACATCTGAAATTGCGAAAAAGATGTGCTTAAGGAAATACTAATATGAAGTGGCAACACTAGCTCTGAAGATTTAAAGACAGCTGGACAAGATGTTGCATTTTTACAAAGAAATAACTTGGAAACCACATGCAGCTTGTGGTAGCAGGGCTGACTGTACCAAGCATAACAGACTGTGGGCTCAGCAACACTGGGCTAGGCCCCAGCAACACTCTAAGTTTTCAAGGGGCAAATCTTTACATAAGCTGTGATTAAAACCACTTCCAAATTCCTTGCTTCATTGAACTCTGACACCCAGTAACGTTTAAATAATGGTCCAGAGCTGTGAAAATCACCTCCTCAACACTTCAAGTACCCTTACAATAAATGTTTTTGTTTTGTTATCACATTCTTCTCTAGGACTTTGATAGGTCTCTCCAGTTTTGCATATTTTTAGTGTAATCACCACGCTTAATGGCAGCGCACTGCCCGAGCCCGAGTACAAGCAGTCTGCCAACAGCCAGCAGTGGTACAAACAGTGAAGTACAGAGATGACAGTGCTGGAATCCAGATAGCCTTCTAGCAGATTTGCTCGTTGAACCTTTTTGAACATGAAATTTCCTGTCAGTCCATTTCTTCAGGCTGTCAAAGTCCCTCTGAACAGCAGCACAACCGTCTGTTGTGTCATCCACTCCTCCTAATTTTGTATTGCCTGCAAACTTGCTGGGTGTGCACTCTGACCCATTGTTCAGGTCATTAATGAAGATGTTAAACAGCCCAGGCCCTACTATCAACTCCTAGGGTACACCACTAGTAACCGGCCTCCAGATGAACGTTGTGCCGCTGCTCACAACCCTTTGTGACCAGCATTTCAGCCAGTTTCCAATCCACTTCATTGTCTACTTATCTAGCCTGTGTACCATCAGCTGGATTGTCAATGAGGGTGTTAAGGGAGAAAATGTCAAAAGCACTGGTAAAGTCAGACAATATCAACTGCTCTTCCCTCATCCACCAACCTAGTCATTTCATCACAGAAGGCTCACAGGTTGGTCAAGCACTATCCCCCTTTCGGAAATCCATGATGACTATTGCTAATCACCTTCTTGTCCTTCGCATGTTTGGAAATGGCCTCACAGGAGAATTTGCTACACCATCTTTCCAGAGATCAAGGTGAGGCCGATCAGTCTGTAAAGCCCCAGACCCTCTTGTCCTTCTTGGAGGCAAGAGTGACATTTGCCTTCTTCCAGGCCTCAGGAATCGTCTTCTATTGTCACAGTCTTTCAAAAATAATTGAGTAGCTTTGCTATGACATCAGCTCCCTCGATGCTCATAGGTGCATTCTGTCAGGTCCCGTGGACTTCCTTATAGCAAACTTGTTTAAATGTTCCCTTACTTGGTCCTTCTCTGCTGAGGATAAGTCTTCATTGCTCCAGACTTTCCCACTAGTCTCTGAGACCTGCGACTCCAGAAGGCAAATCTTACCAATAAAGACCAAGGCAAAAAAGGCATCAAGTACCTCGGCTTTTTCCATGTTTTCCCTTTCCCTAGTCTTCCTTTGGCTGCTGATACACTTGCAGAAACCCTTCTTGTTGCCCTTCATGTCCCTGAACACTTACCTGAAAACTGAGGTCCAAAGCCACTCCCAGTCATACCTTTCCTACATTCCATTACTGTCATTCCTCACACACCCACAAGCAGGAGTTAAGTTCAGATTCAAAAAAAGTACAAAATAAGGGAAAAGGCACTTCTTGAAAAACTTCTTATTGGGCGTATTCTAACTTAACCGTTTAAATACAATACAAAAAAATCAAAGAAACCTTTAACAACTCATTAGAATTAGCTCCAAATTGCCTCTCTACCCTGCTTAACCTTACAGCACAAGGATCATGCTAATGATGGCTAACTTTGCTTCTACAGTCAAAAACAGCAAGCCTGATCGACATATGTGATGTGCAGTGGAATGAGCGTGATTAGGTAGCGAGACAGCTGTCTCAACAGCAGCACAACTTCCCTATTTATAATCGTGATGAAAGTAAATTGTTACTTTCAGGAAACTGAAATGATGCATCCCCGTGGTTATGTATTCTGGTGTTTTAGAACACACAGCTCTTTCATCTTGACGTATCAACCCATACCTTACAGCCTGCCCTGCATTTCTAGGGCACGGCACTGTCATACACATGTCAAGAGGTGAAGCGCTAGAACAAATAATTTAAACAACTCACTAGGTCTAGATGGGATGCACTAAAGAGCTCTGACTGTACCGAGCAAATGACTGAGTTACTAATATGCACATACTGAAGCCAGCTTTTATGCCACAGGACAGTAAATGTTGCGCTCATGTTTAAAGGATGCTAGGAGCAGGTCTGGGAATTAGTTACAAACCACACTTTAGGGTGATAAGCTGGTTTAAACAAAATGTCACAAACAAACAGCAGCAGTGAAAGCTCCAGAGAAGCACAGAACAGCTGATATTAACAGCTTGACATCCGTAAAGAGAGATGAAAATGAGATCTTCATACTTATAAAAAACAACGCACTCCCAAACTGTAGCCTGTCTCAAAATAATAAATTATTTCACGACTCATAAGTGGGACAAACAAAACCCAATTTTGTAGAAGTTCAGATATGCTTTAGTTGTCCGTCGAATTCTTGTCAACTACATTTAGCTGAATTGTTTAGAGATTAAAAATATATTTGGACTTTCAGGGGGCATCTGACAGAGGCTGATAAGAGGCATCACGTATAAGAAACTAATTCTCAGGGTAACAAAAAGTCATTATAGGACTCCACACCAGCATCTTCCGTCCCTGAAGCTCAAAAGCAACCCTCCTACACACAAGCGCATACATGGCTTTCATCAATTGAACAACTTGAATGTTGTTTTCCTACTGCTTTCCTACCATTTTCCTCCAACTCCTCTTCCTCCTATACATTGTGCCACACCGTTGCTCTTCTCTCAGAAAAACCTCTCCACCTGGAGGCATCCCAGCCATTCTGCCACTGTGTGATATAAGGCAACTGTTAAAGGAACAAGGAGTCTGAACAACTGTAGAAAAAGCAACAGAAAAGAAAACGAAAAAAAAAGGAGAAAAACAACAGTACATCCCTAACCAGTTCCCTACAGATCAGTGGCTCCCAAACTGATTTAACAGGTTTACCAAAAAAACCCTTTGAAGAAAACTTTAATTAAGTGTATTCCAAAACAAGCACCCATTTTGTCTCAGTGCTCTAGGTAAAACTCCAGAGCATTTACAAGTATAATCAGTTCAGCGCAGTCCTCCCTCTTTCCAACATCAGTACTGCTATTTTCATTTGACCCCAAACCATGCTAAAACTGAAACAGCCAGCACGCAGCTGTTTCATCTACTTCTACTAATTTCCACAACCAGATCAACAAAAGTAGAAGGGCAGATGAAGAAATGTTGGGAGTGGTACCTTCAGAAACAAGTCAGTGAGGTTTTTTCGTGTCTGTTTAAGTGTTAGTGAGTACAAAGATCTGCCTGAGCAAGTATTTTTACTACTGAAAACGCATCATACCTGTACAAATCCCCCTTTTTTTTTCTTTTTAAATTATCAGTTTCAAAACTCCATGGAAAAGGTACTAAAACAAATGAGTAAAGAAGGAAAATAAGGTTCAACAAAAATTAGCATTGTTTATTTAAACTGTATTCATGTACTAGTTACTATTAACTTCTATGCGTTAAAAAAGCAAAATTGTATTACTTCTCAATACAAGAACTGAAAATTCCAGTATTAACATGAGACTTATGACATCTCAAGCCTCCTTAAAGGCCAGTGCACCTGAAGTTTTGTCTGTATCAACACAATTCTGACCAAGTATTCGAAAGCCTGACTTGAAACACTGCTACAGGTCACCCTACTCTGCATTTCTTAGGTCTGAAGTGGCACCTGAGTATGGAAAGCAGAGAGACTCCTTTGTACCTCTACAAGTTCTTTCTGCACACAACCAAAGAAAAAGTAAGATTGATTTACACGAAGCGTTTTTATTAAAAGATTTTGAAATAACTGTTTTTGTCCAGAAACTGTTAGCATTCGGTAATTAGCAGATACGTAGCTCTATTAGAGTCACAACATTTAGTTTCTTAGCAAAAAATGCATTCAGAAAAAGCTTCAGCACGGCAAAGCAGAAAGTTCTTACCGGTGATCCACAGGTCAGACACGGCTCATCAGATGACTCTACCTGGTCCTTTACTACTTTGACTTCTAAAGAAATGGAATTTAGTTTACAAAACTGAAAAACTTAGATTAACTAGTATAAATTATCATTTCCATGCTGCGGATCATTTCATAGTATTACTTCTCTTTCCCAAAGAAGATTTCTGCATTTGTTACCAGATCTCACCCTATTTGATGGTCACGGCTAACGATAAGCAGCCAAAACATAAAACTTGTTGTACAATATATCTATTTATGCTACATGAGTCTGGAAGAACAAAAAAAAACTAAGAAAAAAAATAAATCTTAAGTACCTGTAGTATGGAGAATGGTTTTCCTGATGCTTGTGTTTAGTTACAGTATGACCAAAACCCAAACCTAAACTCAATACTTATAGACCCTAGCAAGTTTCTTATTCTATCTTATAGATTTCACTATATATAAGGAGAGGAAACATATCCTTAATGAGTTTTTCTCCAGAGACAGAAATATCATAGGTCAGTCATCAACATGAAAGCCAGCAACAAACTCATCACAGCTTTCCTGAGCACTAACTGGGAGCACTAACAGTGAGCTCTGCTAGGCCAAACTTCTCAAAGGACTTGCTTAAGGATGTTCTGTTTGCAGAAATATTGGTATGACCAGGACAATGCTACTAAATATTGCAATTTAAGTCCCCACCAGATCACCTGTCTGCATTAAATTACACATAAGCATACTAGGACTTCTGGGCACAACTGATGAGAAAACAACAAGTAATAGACATTCCGTAAGGAGGACAAACCAAAATAAATAAAAAAGTCTTCAGGTGCTGAATAATGGAATTTTCTGCTAGCTTTCGCAAAGCATACTGCCGGTTTCATTACCATTTTACAGTTCAAAACGTCAAGATCAATATAAGCAGCACAGGAAACTTAAAACAATCCCCTCCAAAACGAAACAAAACGAAAAAATGAAACAAAGAAACTGCAACCCAAATACACGTATTTTATATTATGCTGGTTGCCACTGAACAAGAAAAACTGGTTTGCCCACGTGGACAAAAGGAAAGTATTACTCGCCCAACCAATGTTTCCCTAACTCAGCTTTACTACAATGCACACGCTGTTTAGTCCATCCTTCAGGAAAACCCAAGGACTGTATAGATTAAAGTTTTGCGAGCGATCTATAGTTTCCCTTTCTGACTATGTGAAGGGCAGAAAATGGCAACAGTGGTTAGCCAGCACACAGTAAGACAAGGGATGAGACAGAAAAGCCATAATGCCAGCGTATCACTATGGATTTGAACTTAACATAGCTGAAAGGTTTGTGTGACAGTTGAATATTTGAAAACCTTTGACCTCACCAACAGTTTTGAGAATAACAAGAGCTGTCAAGATGCAACACTTCACCAGTAAAGCTGAACCCCACCTTCTTAAGCATCTCTGAAGGTTCACGACAATCTCCTGGAGAATATATTTAGATACTTCCCACCACACAAACTTTTTTTTTTTAAGTATCTGCCATCATTTGAAAAGTTTTATCTGGAAATAGGCAGATGTCTTCAATCATCAAACTATTAGCTATTCTGCTTTTTCAAAAAATTTGTAACTTGGGGTAATATTTATAACTGGAAAGGCATTAGAGATGAGAATTTCCAGTGACTAGTAGCACAGGGATGGTCAGAAACCTTGCTCCAAGGAGATACATACAATCTATGGAAATAGACATTTTTTTTAATAGATCTTTTTTAAAAAACAAGCACCTCGTTTACACCGTTTGAAATTGTTTCTAAGATTCAATGCTATTGTGTACACACAGACCCAAGACCCTCAGGATACTGTTAGAGAACATTTTTCTATCCTCCCTTAAGACCACAGCAACTTATAAAACTTGAGAAACTGTAACATTCATCAAAGAGTGGTCCACCTCTCCATGTTTCATACAGAATATTTTCAGTTTTCTCCTAACAAGGATTAGTCTTATTTTCTGTTAGTATTGTACAAGATTTGGAGAGGACATGAAAAGGAAATTCACTATTACTATTTATGCCCCATTTTTAGATATCTTTGGCTATGAAAAGTGAGCTCCTGCCACCCCCTCCATTTCTCTCTTCTCATCTCAGGGACGTAATCCTTCAGCCTGCGATGTAAAACATCATAGAGGAATATTTAAAATAAAATATTAGCAGCTCTGTAAAAAACCACTTGCTAGCTTAAATATTAGTCCTAAACTACTTTAATATCCATTTAAAGGAGAACTTTACTTTTTACAGACTTTTTTATATTACAATAAATTAAATAAATAAAAGCAGCCTGAAAATTAATTAAGCTTTTTAATTCATCTATGTCTATATGTAAACAGAGGGAGAGGGGAAGAGTTACTATCTGTTTGTTTTTGAAACAACCACACATGTAGCATTCCAAGGCTGTTCATAAAAGATCTGCTGTGTGTGAAGCCACCTCTGAACCTTGCCAAGGGGGTTTTGCATATGACGGGCTCAAAAGAATTCTCAAAAGTATCAGCTCATGGCACATAACTATATTCAGCTACATTACATGGGGCATCCAATAGGTTTGACGATGAAAACTTAAGTTCTTACCATACTAACCAACAAATTATAGGTTACTGCTGCTCTTCCACACAAACTCATTCAATAGAGACCAATTTTTCTGAGTAAAACCACGGACCAAGTTCATATTTGCTAAAAATAGAGCATGGCAGTAGTTTGCGTCATAATCATATACTTCTTGTGTTGATATGACAAGTGGTTTTTTCCTTATATTTATTTAACTCACTGTCATCTTTCCTAATAGCCTTCTCTCAATGGAGAAAAGAGGATATACAAAGACACAGGGAGCGGGCACAATTAACTTCCACAGTAGACATTTCTCAGGCCTGCCAGGTATTAGTTACAAAAGTCTGGGCAGTTAACTTCCTACTGCCTAACTCTACAGCTTAACTATATTTGGGTTTATTTAAGTAAGAAAACAGAACTTTTTAATTTTGCATATTTCTGTAGCCTGAATTTATGGTAACAATTTAGCTTTACGTCAAATCCAAACTCAAGTTACAGTTTCAGAGGTCTTTATGCGTACCGCATTTCTCTCTTCAAAAAGCAGATGGAGAAAGACAAAAGCGCTTGAGTGGGAGGAAGCAACAGAGAAAGGGAGGAATGTACCAGCTTGCCAAAAATGTGCCACAGCCTCTACAATACAATGTTAATAATTCTGCCTAATGCAAATGCAATAAAGGTCAGCATTTTATATCCAGAGTCAATCCCTTTTCCTAGTACTGGACAAAACCCACTACAGACTTTTTTCTTTTTTTTTTTTTTTAAGAATGACTCATTTTACTATTTCTTTAAATTGAAGGGTGTCGTCTGAGGTTTCTAACAACATTTTTCATAAACTGCTTTCAGATGTATGGAATGAAAGATTCTTTTAAAAGCTCTGGTTTGCTGTTTCTGGCTTTATGTCCAAAAGTTTGGAGAGCATTTTGCTCTAAAAAAGCAGTAAAGTACAATAGGTTTTTCAACTTCTTTGGAAAAATAAGCATAATGCAATACTGAACTCTATCTTCCCGAGAGCCATTTTTGAGAAGTTCACCTAAACAACTTAAAATAGACTAATTTGAAGCACATCCTATGCACTACTTGGAGTACATATAAATTAGTTCATATCTAGTGGAAAGGAAAGGACAGGTTTTGACTTGCACAGTTAGCCATAACCACATTGTCGAAATACTTGATTTTACATCCTGCTTTTTCTACTCTAAGCCCTATTACGTTCAGAAAACAAAATACTTTTAGAAGGAACACTCCAGAGATTCTAATGTTTGCTTCACATTTTGGGAGCTCTTGCAATGGCCATACTAGCTATTCAGCAAATAAAGGAGGGGCTACTAAGCTCATTTGTAATCCATGGCTTCTTACATTACTAATTTGAGAATGAATCAGATCATACAGTAATACAGTAACAAAGTCTTTCTTTTCTCTCTCCTCGGAAGTCTCCAGACCTCCGTAATACAAATATTTAACAAATAAAGAACGAAGTGCAATCTTTCTATTTCTCTCATACGCTCCAAGTTTCCGTCATAAGAATCGCCATAATCACAAACTAACCTCTATTATCGTGACTTCAGAGTTAAATACAGGCATAAAAACCCCATAAAATTTAGCTGCCTTATCTTAAATTCAAGTGGGTTAAATGTTTACCTTTGTGATCAATTAATTTGATTTACAGGTAAATAGAAGCCCACCGGGGAAAGGAGAAGGAGGTGCTTCTATTTGTGTTCAGCAGAGATTAGCGTTAGGCTTAATACTGCTTGTATTGTACTTATGCCTGGGAAGGAGAATATTTAACAGTAGAATCTGCCAACATCAGAAACTGACAAATTCAAATGTAACAACAAAGGACTAGTTATGGTGACAGATTCCTTCTCACAGTTAATTTATTTAGATATGGATTATAACTAGTCAAACATAAGACCATGTCTACACCAAAAGGAACAAAGACTAAATTTCCATCATAGGGACTATCTCGGATTCTAGTTATGCCAGTTAGAAAGCAAAGGCCAGGCAAATAGTTGATGCTGCAGGAGACAGAAGAAATTACATCAGAACACACAGGCAGGGCAAGCGCCATCAGCAGTCCACTCACATGTTTATCACTGAAGTACTGCCTACAGTTTGGGTGCCCACATTTTAAGAGAAGCTTTGTAATTGTGTGAACCAATAGCGGGCAGGACACAAGAACAACCACAAAACCATGGATGAAAGGCAAAGAACAAGTTTAATCTTGATACCTCATGGACCAGGGAATCTCCGAAGCAACACCTGGGTAGAGGCACACAAGCAGGGAACGCAGGCACCACGGAGCAAGAGACAGTCCTTGTTAGCAAGAGTCCTTGGCAATGAGAGAGCCTTTGTTAGCACAGCACGCTCGCACTCCCTGTTCTCACTGGTCTTTAAAGGGTTCAAACAGGCATAGTTTTCCCCCTGTGCTCTGAGCTTCAACAACAGGCCAGGATTCTCAAGCAGCTAGATAAGGTGTCCCCGAGTCCATCGCAGACTTACGTTATCTAAGTGTTTTACTTGCAAGCACCCAAGACTGAACAACAATTAGTGTGATATATGTGATTCCCGGCACCCCAGGTGCGAGTCACTTGAGCGTATTTACAGTCCTCCTTGCTGATCTTCCGTTGCTTTCCCACAGTAGTATCAGGTCATCATTCCACTCCCACACATACATGAAAACCGAGTGCTTATACTCAGGTTAATTGACTTCTGAAATATATGAACAGAAAACTAAGCAACAACGAGATCCTAATCTAAATGACAAAAGACTTCAAACTTCCTTTCATCTTTTGCTTTTTTCCTGCTAGATCAAGTAGCTGGCATTTGATACTAGACCAATACTTGTAGTTTACTTTTAGCCACTGGAATAATTTGCCAAGGCATGTGAGGAGAATCCAACATTTGAAGTTTAAAACAAAAATATGGAGAGTGTGGTTTACAGTACAAGCTATAGTTCAAACAAAACATGGCTTTGCTGCTTTAGGTCTACTTTGTGTAAGCTTTTACCACAGAAGGCCACCAAAAGAAACTGTATTGTGTCTTATTTCTAACTGTAAAGTAGGTGGACCTCGTAAAAGATTTGCAATTAGACTACATTGGTTTAGTTCAAAATGGTGCCCCTAGGAAAGAAAACAGAATGAGGAAAACAGAGACTCAACATAAAGCTCACCTAAATCCCAAGAAGTTAAATGTGGAGACAGAAGTGGATGTCTGCATGACAAAGGTGAGATTAGTTGCATTTTAAAGCTGCCACCTTTCTCCCTTAAAGAAAAAAAAAAAAAAAAAAAGGAGCTGCTGGGGTGGTGAGGGCAAGGGGAGACCCAGGCTGAGATACCAGGTGCCCAGTCCCTAATGCCTCTAGGCTGAACAAGCTCACCATTTGGGGCGGTAAACCTTTATATATGCTAAACACACATTCCCTAATTCTTTTCTTTTCTCTTAGCACCTCTTCAGAAGCATTCTTCTCTTGAGACAAAAGTTTCAGTACTGCTACTGCCAAGTTCATTAAAGACATCTGCCCAAACACACTTGGACCTCCTGGATAAGCCCACACACTTGACAGGGTATCAGAGTCCTTACCTCAGACAAAGAGAGAACCCTGTACCTTATCATCTTGATAGGGAATTTCATAAAGGCCAACACTTGGGGTACGCTCAGCACAGGCAAAGGGCAAACATGCAGCCAGCTCAATACCTGTACCCTAATCTGAATCACAAACTGTAAGGGAGGGGGGTCAGTTACATAAAATTTTTACAGAATAGTTCTCCAGATCCCACAAAACTTTAATTTAAGCAGAACTTTGCCTGTGACTCAAACCCTGGATTAAGACATACTTCAACAGAAGTCTAAGCAGTTGTCTTCATTGTTGTTTTGGGTGCTGGGTTTGGTTTTGTTTGGGGGTTGTTTTTTTTTAAAGATTTACTCAGAGTATACTAGGAACGGATGCATTTAATTGAAGATGTGCTAAAATATGCATTCCACACCACTGAGCTTTATAGAGCTACGGGAATGAATGCTCTGCTGTTAAAGAAATATTACTACTTTTAATTCTATCGGGATGAAGAGTAGATACCATAAGGTAAAGTTTGGTGTGTTTTTTTTTTTACAGAGAGAGGAAAAAAAGTTACAGCAGCTGCATTATCTAAGAGCAGACAACTCCAAACTTGGGACCCACTTTTGCACAGCCCACGGTTTGCAGACTGAATCAATACCCAGAGGCAGACTCTCACTATCTAGGGTGAAGGCAGGCTGAGCTATAGTGTACACATTGACCCCTGAAAAAAAGCCGGGGACCCACCCAGGTAGGGCCAGCCCAAGCCCACGGCTCGTAAAGCCAAGGAGCTACAGATCTACCTCATACAATAGAGAAAATAAAGCAAAAGCAGACTGGGAAGCCCAGCGACAAGACACAGCCAGAGCAGCCCCACAAAGGGCAGTGTCTCCGAGACAGACCCAGCACTGTGCAGCGGCTAGAGAGGACCAGCGCGGTACCACGGCACACAGGCCTGCTCAGTGCACAACCAGCTGTTGGTGGAAATTGTAATTCTGCATGGAGCCGGTGAGCAGCAGCTGTGCCGCTTCCTCAGCCCAGCTGGGACCCGGCAACGCTGCCGGCTGGGACGCACCGTAATAAGCACTAGCCAATAGACCGTACAGGATCCGAGCTGACTTTGCATCTATTACTAGGCAATCCAGAGAAAAATCCCCAAACAAAAGCAGGTATTGACTATACTTAGGCCCTGCAAAGGGTTAGAAACAAAACAAAAAAATTCTGTCTTAAAAGGCTGGCCCCTAAAGCTAACAGCAGGCTCTCTCTCATATAACCAGCAGGCTTCAAAGTATGGCAGCCACTAGTAGTTCAACATAATGAGGATTGAGCGAACAGCAACTTACAGTTGATCTTTATCTTTTCAGAAAGTACAGAGGATAACCTACAACATGCAAGTTCAGGCTTTTACTCCATCCACACCAACAACATCCCTGGTAGGGTATTTAAAGAAAAAAATAAAAAATCTAGGATTTTACAATTTTTCAGTGTTGACAAAATCTCTTCCACTTGGAACTTCATTATTAACTATAATTAAGGCACTGTAACACAAAGCATTGACGAGGTAAACTGAGATTCTGCCAATGCTAGGAATTGTCTCAGTAGACCTCTATAAACATTACTGGGAGTCAAATGCTAAATTAAGTCTGTCTTCACTTGCCTAGTTTGTGACTACAGTAACCCCAACAGTTCTTCCTAATACCGGCAGTTTTTCTACTAGGTAGACTTCATAGATTTAAATTTAAACACATTACACCGATTACTATAAACTGCATTTCACAATTTCTTTTGGACTTTGGCAACATTCTCCCCCAGTTATTTGAGCAAACCTTTGAAAGACTTGAACCATTACACCGAGAGTTTCAATGTAACTGATGTCTGCCTTCATTAAGATGATTAAGGAAGAAAAGCAGAAAAGACTGCTTTAACATGGATTTAAGCGAACACTTGTACATAACTGGAACTTCGTACTTTTTATTGCATTATTAACAATTACTAAACCTTATCTTAGTCCTGGCTTCATCTGAATACACATTTTCAAGACTGTCTAGCTTAACAAGGTGAAGGAAACTTGTGAGAAATACAGCCGTTTCTGTTCTTGAAACCTAAATTGCCTTCAAGTTTAAGAGCACAATAGAAGACATAATGAATAAACAGAGTTTCGCACCTTAACGATGAAGTATATGTCAGCCACCTTCACAGATTATCTTTCTCTGAAGAACAATCTACCTCTACGACCAGTTACTCCACAAGCAAGGAGATCCCTCCATTTGCAAGTCTGCATGTTTTCAACTCGAATTCTACTAATAAATTTACCTTCGACAGAATTTCTTTTGCCAACAGTGCTAAATGTTAAGGATACCAAATACCAAACTGCTTCAGTAACACCACATTACCCAATTTCCAGACATGTATATGTAATTTTCACATTTGATATTATTTTTATTTCAAGTTCTATTTTGTGACCGAAGACTAACACAAAGCTTACCTAGAGTTGCAGACTTCATGTTTGGTTGGTAGCAGTACTAAAGACAAATAATGACCTCTAAAATCATCTTACCATCCAAAAAGCAAGACCTTTTTGTAAAAGTTAATGTTATCAGCTAGTTAATAGGCTAACTTTTTCTTAGTGCTGCTAATACTCTTTTTGGGGAATATAAGCTTGCATTCAGCCTCCTACAGTTAGAATTTTAAAATTACCACATACCCTCGAGCACTGTCGATTGGCACTTGTGGTTAACACTGTGGTTGTAGTCCCAGTAGAGCTGAGGCTCAGGAAAGAACCTGGAAATTTTTCCATCTCTACTGCTACCAACTGACCCAAGATTGCCTTTAGAGGTAGGATCTCTACAGACAAGGCTTCATATTTTAAGTCCTGTTAGTCGAAAAACATTGCCCATTTTCAGTCATTGTTATCTTCCAGCTTACCCAACAGTTAAGAATTACGTTGTCTGCTTCAGTGGATATATTTTCACTTTCAGCAAAGCCAGTCACAGAGGATTTCTGGGTGTTTATGTATTTTAACAAATTCTAATTGTTAGATTAATCATGAACACTACTAAATTTATGAGCCTGAAAAGCTTCAGCTTGCATGACTGAACTAATTACAAAAAGAAATTACAGGCTTGTGACTTATCGTAACTGTGAGATCCTTCCCCCACTTTCATATCCAGAATTGATTTTAAAAGAATCATGGTAGACCTTGTGGCTCCAGCATCCATAAAGAAAAAAAAAACAAAACCAAAGAACAAAGAAAAAGCTTTGGAAGTCGCCTCTATTTAAATAGATAGTCCTCACTGTGTACTTACAACTTCTAATTACTTAATTTCTTGTATTATGTTTTTTTTGCTCCTTGAAGTGTCTTTTGAACATAGTCTTTTGTCTTCAGGAACTAATGTATTTTTTAACCCCTGAAAATGAAAAAGAGATCAAACTTAAAATAAGACTGTGGGAGGAAGAAAAAGCTTGTCTGACACCTGCCTCCTCCAGGATCGTTGTTTGCATTAATCTAGCATGGTACCTAAGAACCACAAGGCAGAACGTACCTCAAACAGCAAGAGTTTTGAAGCAATACATTCTTCCGCTCACGTTGCTAGTGTTTCTTTGGTGCAGAAGCCATTACCTCTGTGCTAATAAACCACTTCACTGGAAAATAACCATGCACTGAGTCCTCCAGTGCTTTTGCAGGAAGATCTTCACTTGCACAATTTAGTCAGAGGCCTCTACAGCCTGTAGGCTGGCGACTGCACCAAAACCACCACCAGATCTTTGACCTGCAGCAGCAGCCAAGTTCTCCTGAAAGCACTTGTGGGATTGAGAGGAAGGGTGCTGACTGTAAAGGGCCAAGAGCTGGAAATCATATCCAGGTAAAGGCTTCCTCTTAAGCTTTGCCTGTTCTGGGCAAGCGTGCCTCCCTAAGAAAGAAGCGGGAAATGTTGTTTCATCTACTCAGTACGAAAACAGACCTTTCCAGGATAAGATCTGCCCTTTCAAGTCTTCTCAAAGTTTTAAGCTTTTAAGCTTTCCCACTTGAAGAATAATGGAATACCTGGTTTGACGAGAAGAAAATTAATTTTATTCATGATCAAGCTTTATGAAATGAGTAGAAGAGAAAAAAAAACAACTTTCAGTATCAACTTTGAAGAGGTGGACTTCATCCAGATTATTTCAGAATCAAACACAAACTGATCTCCAAAAGCCTCACACAATGTTTCTGCTAACACGCATTCTCACTCTGAAGACTCTCAGCCTTTTTCCTAGTTCAATTTCTATTAAACTCTTCACTTTGAAACGAACCTGTTCACACTCATAATGAAGAGCTTTTCTGAGAGAAGTCACATCAGGACAGTTGCAAAGTCAGAATCTAAAATAACTGCTCTCAGAATTAAACAAGTTGGATAAACCTCGCTGGACTGAAGGCAACTCACCGAAGGCAATTCATCCTCACTGTAATTTAAGGAAATTAAATGAGTTAGATAAGTAATCGTTTCAGAAGGGAGGATGTCAGCAAGTAACTTGGATTATCAATCGCTTTCATTACCCTAACACCTCCTTTGTATTAAATAGTGCTCAAAGGCATCCATTATTCATAGTTTTCCCCAGGCTCAGACTTCTATACAGCTATCTTCTTCAGGTATATCTGTAGGACTATCTCAATGCCAAAGCACAAGTCTCACACTTCACTTTTCAGGCAACCCACTCTGACATCTACCAGCAGAACCCCTGCGTCCATACACAAGCTACTTCACAAAGATGAAGGCATCAAGGAATTAAAAAAAAAAAAAAAAAAAAAAAAAAAAAAGGGGGGGGGGCAGTTTCACAAAACAATGCAGAAGTTGCTTGCCAAATTCAGAAAGAATTTTGATCTTCGCCTCCAGCAAAACAGGGATGGGTTATCTGATTATGCTTCACTTGAAATAGATAAAGCCTCTGACTTTAAAAATCTGAATGGCCTGTCTGTACATAGAGATTTAGAAATTACTAGAACAACTGGGTAGAACTTTTCTAGAAACACCAGAATACCACCCAATTCTGAAGACACCAGCGTAAGATTAACCCCTCATTACTTTAGGCATCAAAATAAGATTTAGCCAACACACACATACAGTTTTATTGGATCACCTTTACGCCATTAACACACAGGAGACCTCACAACTCCATTTAGCCAAAAGAGCCAAATCACTGCTGTGCCACAGCAAATAAGCTGTCCATTTGGTGTCACAAACCAGAATGAAGGAGATAGGGAGAAAAGTACACACACTCATTTCTCAAAATTGACCATTCCTACTAGAACTCAAGGCCAGATAACATCCCAACAGTGAATTACTAATATTAACAAATTTAGAGGCTTTTAAAGCAAAGAGTAGGAATAGATTACAGTGTTTAAATGGCAAAGGCACCTGGACTTTATAATGGCACACACTGTTCTGCATCCACAATAAAACTGAACCTGCAGCATTCATGTTGGGAAGTTTTAGGCAAACCAGACTCGTTTTAATAAAAATCAAAGCATACATAGTCCCATTAGGATTCTTCTAGATCAGCTGTCCTCATCACAGAAATAAACAAACTGGGAAACCACGTTTCAAACTTTGCTGTTTACTGCCTATTTAAAGTCAGACTTGCACACAACAATGCTCAATCACCACTCTTCAAAGAAAAAGAGACTGCAAAGTAACAGAGTCAGAAAATTCCATAGGAATTTTAAGGATGAAGTACTAAGGTATAGCCGAATAAACACAGCAGGCATCTTTACTAGGGAAACAGATCAAACTATACTTAATATTCAGATTCTTCTCCTAAGTTATGCATAAAATGCTAGTTTACTTCAAAATAGCTTTTAAAAACAGTGATTACTTGGCATTCAGCATCAGAGTATTACAGAAAAGTTGGCTGGAGCGGACTGAAATTAAACACTTCCTCCTACACAAATAAATTTTACTGAGTCTGTAATCATACGGCATTTCTTTCATGGCTAAAATTCTTTCACTCTTCCATAAATGCAAGGTGTTTACCTCACTAATAACAGGTCCATGTGATGAGTTTTCAAACTTAATGGAGCTCAGCTATACTTTAGGTTTCCTTGCACAGGCTGTTTAAAGTTAACCATTTTTTTCCCCCAGAAATTCTATACTCTTGGCAGACCTTGTTTGGGGAGTACCAGTCTGATAATCAGCTACAACATCCACACATGGGTAGTTGGTACTGCTACACCCTTTTGCTAAAAAGGTAAGCGGTAGTTACCATTAAAAGGTACTGACTTGATGCTTCAGTAACACAGAACACAGTAACAGAGTGACCGCATCACCGCTATAGCCTGTAACAGGTTAGATATGGTTCCACATCTTTAACAAGTGAAATACAGATTTTTACAGTTCTGAACAGTTAGGGCAAGTGGCTGCACCTGCACTTGCTGGTGCCTCAGGGTTTGAAGCAGAGAAACACAAATTCTGCTATGTTTGATGCAGCCTTTCTGAAAGTAAGAGCCAGTTAAATGAAGACATTTCCAAAACTAACATATGAATGCTTATTTCCATAACAGCATCTGTCCCAAAAATCAATGCTCACTGAGCTCTCTGTATTGTAAGAGGCAGCTCCTGAAATAAATACGGTTTCTTAGGCAGATAAGAGATTCCTCTTCCTTCCCCTGAGAGGTAGAAAGAAAGGCAGTCAGCAATGGGGTGAGATGAAAACAAACATTAAGGCCCCACAAGCAATAACCTGCTTCCTCTCACAGCCTGAAGTTTGCCATTGCTCAAGCTTTTCCATAAGTGAAGTTCTGTAACACACCTGTTCCCATGCAAGCCCAGCACTTGTTCCCTAGCCATGGTTATGCGGCTCAGGCACCCAACAGATCTCTTTAAAGCTGGTACTTCCACCACTACGCACCTAACACCAGCCTGCCTGACATTTATTTAACTGAGTAACCCTCATCCAAAGCAAAAAACCCCTCACATACCGAGTAAGGGTGTTACATCCATACACCAAAGAAAAAAGGGGAAACCCCCCCCCCCACAATCCTCAAGTCAGTTACCACAACTTCCACCATCCTCTCCCCCTTCAGAAGAGAGCCCTGACAGCTAAGCTGGAAGGCCATCCTTGCCCTCGCCCACATCCAGTATATCTTCTATTGCTTTTTTTGGAATGAGGAACCCCTTCAAAGTGATGACACAAAACACTTCCCCCTTATAAAAGTTGAAATGCTGTACTTTTTCAAGGGCAGCTCCTTTTTTGTTTACTACTTTGCACAACTTCCCCCGCTCCCCACCCAAACACACAAACAACCTTTTTGCTTTCCTACCATCCCAAAAAATCATCAGCATGCCACTTAACACGTGGAAACCTGACGTAGGTTTAATCAGCTGCAACTGATCTTCTTGATTCCCTGCACTGCTGCACTGGAGAACCTGGACTGATGTAAACTACAGTCCCTTCACATTTAAGGCCGGGTTGCAGGAGGTGGTTGTACCAATCCAACTGCCTGTTGCTCCCACTAGTTCCCTTTCTCCCTTACGCCAGGATTTGCCAGGCCACTCAGAGACAACTCAGCTCATCACAGCAGCAGAAAATACTTTTTGATGGATTCATTGAATGGTTAAGGTTTACAAAAGAATTGAACACAAAAGACACAGCAGAAGCACACAATGGGCAATGAGACCAGTTCTTCCACTGGTAGCAAACAGTCAGGATAAGAATTCATGAGGTATCTTTAGATATCCTCAATAGTGTCATTGCCAGGATCAAAAATACTTGTTAGTGAACAGAACTTGCTTGGGAAACACATTTTTGAGCTTACAGCTCAAAACTGTTGAGAGCTTACAGCTCCAACACTGCCTAGAGGCACATCTACCACCTCCTTCAGTGGTATTTTAGAAAGAATGACCCATGAACCACAGAAATGTTTTAAACTTCAAAAGAGGCTTACAGCTATAAATCCCAAGGGTTATAAGCATCTTGCAGCTTAGAGTGTGGCACCTTAACCCCAGAAAGTAAGAGGACTCAAGTCTCATCTGTGTTTTATTTGCTACCCTGAGCAGCAAATACCTTTTGTTTCAATGAGATTCTTGTGTTCCTCACTTTCCACTGTGCACTACACAGGAGAACCAAAACATGATTTACAGCCCTGAGGCTGGCATGCCAAGAACCTAAACACTAATGTTGCAAAATTTAAGCCTTCTGGATTTAACCCCAAATACCATATTAGCAAATAGATCTGTAGCATAAAATAAAAATTAAGCCAGATCTCAGAAGTTTGTCTTTCACTAAAAGAACCTGCACCTTTCCCCTTGACATTTCTACGGGAAAAAGGTTAAGGAAATTAAGAGGGAGGAAAAAAACCCAAAACACTGTAAGAGAGAATCCATCAACCAGCTTCCTCTTCAACAAGCCTGTGCCACACCATGGAACATTTTAGTTTGCAGGATCAACAAGAATTTGCAATTTTCTTCAACATCCTTTACTTTCTGTGTACCCCATGAATTCTATTTTGAATGAGTCCTACGCATGGGATTTACTTCACTGACTGAACACAGAACTATACAAACGGCTACTGCCCTGCTTCTCCCCTTCCTGTTAACCTGGACTTCTGATATTCAGATGTTCTGTCAGTCACAGCTACAGAAATGTTCTGCTACCTGCTTAAAGACCACTACACAGTGATATAGCCTTACTACAAACCTGGGGGAATTTTAAGCACGTTAAACTGTAAGTGATATTTCTATTCCCAAAAAGACAAGTCATAAAAACCTTAAATGGATGCAAAGAACTTCCCTAATTTTGCTACAAGCAAGACAGAGTAATGAAATATGTTACAATCTAAACAGTAACCACCTCACACATTTTCCATGCATCTGAACTTAAATGATCCCAACTCCATTAGGAAAGTATAACTAAGAAAATAATATATCTTAATGACAGCTCTCTTGGTTAAGCCCTTTACAAATGTTATTGGGACTACAGACTTGTGAGGAGTGTACGGAGACATGAACTCCTATCTTCAGGAAAATAAAAACAACTTCTAAATTGCATGAAAGGAAAGAATCAGCATTAAAGCCCAGGAATTTCTGTAACCCAGTTCCAAACTTAAACCAGCAGATAATGAAGTCCCCAAAGTAAAGAGAATTATGCAATATCTAATTTAACACAGTAATGCAGCTTGCTTTAGCACCTAAGCATAAATGAGACTGATGTCCGTACACTCCATACCAGCATTACTAGTGGAACATTACTTTTCTCTTTTCTTGTTTGTAAACAGCCTATTGAAGCTAAATAAGTACTCATTAATGACAGCTGACATGGTGACTACTATTTGTTTGTTTTTAAAGGATGAAAATACATAATGTGGTGCTTCTGAGAAGAAAACTGAAAAAAACCAAAACCAAACCAAGACCATCCTTGTTACTTTCCTAAACTAATAATTGTCTTCAATCATTCTGACATGCCGAAAAGAAGCAAGAGCTAGGAATTACCAGAATTTAACAAATGACTTTGCTTAAATCTTAAGAGCTACTGAGTCCTGAGCGGTAGGGCTATTCACAATTCCACGCAAATAGCTGTGCAGAGAAGCAATTCCCAGCGTATTTCGCACTGGCGCCATTCCCTAATTTCTGAAAACAGAATGTCCCAAGAATTAGGCCTGCAGCTTTAAGCCAGTATTATTTAGAGCCTCACCAGCCATACATGCCTTATAAATATTGCACCACATAGTAAACCAAGGAAAGTGCAGTGTGAAAACACAATTTTTGGTCATGTAGTGCTGGCGATATCCACAAACGCCACAAAGTATATCTGAAAGCAAGTCCTGGAAGACGAAATTAATTCTAACCTGAATTTCAAAATACTATGGCTGTAGACATTTTTATACCTACCATAGAATAGCAGTCCTCGGTATTTGGGCCGATATGATGCAAGACTGACAGATGCCAGTCCCTTTCCACTGAAGAAACTGGGACAGCAATTCACAGTAGATTGATCTAGCACCTCTGCACAGAACTAGACAGACGCAATGACATCTCAAATAGGTAAGTCAACAAGTCATTAACCACTCCAAGAAGATAAAGGCAAATATAGCTGCAACTATCAGTTGTTATACATGTGATATGTCTCACAGCGGAAAGATGCACATCAGAAAGCTGAAAGACCATCTTTGAATCTGGAAAGGAAGCTTATGCAGAATTTACCTAGTCACTGAAGCAGTAAACTGAACAATAAGCAATCATTTGTGTAAAAGCCACATTAAGAAGACTGGAGTAAGCATGTTTGCACATTTTCAGATGCAACTGGATGCGAAGGGGAACAAAAACCCAACCCCATAGCCTAGCCCCTTAAAAGAAATGAAGGTTTCCATTCTTTGTGGAAAACCTGAAGGAAGGAAGATTCGAGCACTACTGTTTCTTTTTTCCCCTAAGGTAACATCATCATTAGCAAGATCTTCACAATCACCTCATTAATCATTTTAGCATTAGCCTACATTTTGTCCACACCAACTGGTTCCATTTCCCACTTGATCTAATGCCGTAAAAAGTGAGAATTCCATTCATCTGTTACTATATACCTGTGGTTAGAGGGCTGCACAGCCTATACTTGCAGAAACCCCTACTTCAGGGCTATTATGCGAGAGGACAGACAGTTTGGCCACTGGATTGTGACACAGTACACAGGGAGCAAAGGCTAAGGCAATGAGCAGAACCCAGTTGGTTCAGATAACATCTTGCCATCTACTAGAAGCAGACAGCAAGACAATGGGGTAATAGTCAGGAGATCTACCATCACAGATGGATTGGAGATGTGTTCTCATCTGTGAAACCTACATGCTACGACAAGACCATCAGCAGTTGGCTGCTCACATAACCACAGCTCCAGATGCCTCTCTACTGAAGGCACAGAGCTGTCATTACCTGTGCCGTGTTAGTGGTGGCCTCTCTCTCACGCATCTAGAAGAAACTCGAGGGAAGTAGCTCCTGAATGCATAATCTTCACCTCAGGTGGGACCTTTTGAGGGTGAAGGAGACAGGCAGGACCATTCAAAATGTACTTGCTCATAGTTTCATTAGCCATGTGCACTGTGCCACAACACAGCCCCTCTGCTCTTTCTCTCCCACCCGAAGTTCCAGTGCTAGAGCTTGCAGAAGTGGAAACAGGGAACTGATCCTGTTGTAAATAAAAAAAACAAAACTGGAAAACAGAAATCATTGTTATTGTTTATTCGATTCAAGAAAGGAATATACAATCAAGCAGTCCCCAGATGCTGAACTGCAATTCAGAAGTGCAAGAAGCTTAGCCATCATCAGACAACACTGGAGATAAGTCACGATCCAGCATCCCAGACAATTTCCAGGATATATCATGTTTCCAAAAAGTTTCTTACCTCTGCATACCTAATTTACTTTTCTGAAATGCGGAAGATGAAAGAGAATAATAAACTAGCAAATCAAATAAATTCCTGCGGGTGACAGATAACATCCAATGGGAGAAGGTAAGCTCTTTTGTGGAAAACTGCTTTTTTCCAACCAAGTCACCATACTCATTCACAGCAAAGCACTACGGTACATTATTAAGAAATTAAGGCAGGAAATGGAGGAATAAGGAAATTAAGACAGACTCGGATAGATTTTCATCCTGGATTTCCTCAAAAAAATAATTATTTTCATCAAATTCCTTATCATCCTTAGGATTTTCAAAACAAGAATAACACGCTCACAGTTCACCGGACCTTGCTGTACTTGGTGTATCTGTATTTCTACCTCAGCACTGCCTGCCTCAGAAGAAACTAAATCTACAGTACCAGAATAGCAATTTAGCAGTTGTTAAATTAGTATGTGTTAGAGCTGAATTTTTTTTTCACTTGATTGATGAATATTGTTTACATTGTAAGATTTGTAGAGCTGGGTCCTTAGCTTAAAGTCAACAAATACTGTAGGCAGACAAATGACATTGACTTTTTCTAGTCCCAGTTATGTTCCTGTTCTGTGCACGGACAAGATACCAAACACTATGTGGATATGACTGCCTTGAGGACAAACTCTTGCATGCAAAGTAAACGATGTCCACAGCAATAGTTGATTAGACAGAGAATAAGCAATTACAACTGAAAATAAAATTGAAGTACGGGACCAAGTCTGAAACATGAGGTAATGGACATGAAACCGTATTACATCTATATCAACAGCTAATTATGATTGTGCATTTAAGTAACAAGTCATTTCTGATGCACAAATATTGTACTTTCAAGATTGAGGAAAACTTTCAGATAGTCCTACACATACATCTCTAAAGGGATGTACCCTACCTTGCTGAATGGCTTTTTTTTTTTTTTTTACTGTTCCAAGCCTATCTTACAGGCCTTCATTTCATGCCTCTGAGCAATCATGAACATTTGTATTGCAGTATTGACGAAAAAATAACAGTGACCTTATTTGGAGAATAACACTCACAGACTTTGAGTGTGTCTTATGAAAATCCAAGAGACAAAGTATTCAGGTTGATAAAAGGCTAAAATAAAACCTAAAAATTATCTTGATGTACCCCTGTGCTATTCCTGGGGGGAACACAGAAATAACCTAGTTACCATCTCATTCATTACTGTCTGGTGGAGGACTCTCTAGGCCACCTAAGACAGCAGGTCACAATTTGCCCAGACAAAATAAAAACTGAAGGTGAAAAAAAAAAAAAAAGAAAAAAAAGAAAAGAGACACATAATGCTATTGCAGACATTTAAATGAAATTATAAACAATCCATATTCAATATTAGCATGATGCACCTATCCAAAGCACACCCAGAGAGTCTGACAAAGCATTCAGTAACTCTGTTTGCCAGCTGCATACAGTAAACACAAGATAAAGCTTAGATCAAATATATATGTATCTATATAAAATCAACTATGAAAAGACTGTTCTGTTATAAAAACCACCACTTTATAGAAGCGTTCAATAAATATCCTGGCAAGAAGATACAGGACGATTGAATTGCAATCCTTCATTCCCTTGCATGAGGCTGGCTTTCTGGGATGAAGCTGAAAAAAACACAGGACTGCCCCGCTGCTCAAAGACTGAGTGGCTTTTAACAGGCTACTTTCTTTACATAGGAGAATCCATGGATTGCACAGCTGAGAGGCATTAAACAAATTGTCTCTGAAAAACAAGTTCACGTCATTTAAGAAAAAGAGCAAGCAATCCTAATGTGCAAATAAATAATATGTATATAAATGTCATGACACTCTTTCAAAGCCACCCCGTGCAAATCCAGTTAAAGAAAGAGCATGTTCACATAGACACTGCAACCTATGGAGATAAACCAAAACTTATAGACACAAGCAAAATTGAACACAATATTAAATTAACCTCTGATAATGTTCAAGGTCTGTTAATACAAGAGTGTGCACAATTAATTCTAACTATTAATGACTACTGATATTCACTGAGGGGGGAGGGGAAGGAAAGAAACCTTCAAAATCCACTGTATCAGTAAATATCTGCTAAAATACAAAAAGCAAAACCAGTATCACAACCGCTGAATCCTGTAAAACCCAATCTATGTAAGACCTTAAACCAGACACTCGAATTCTCATACATGGTATTTTCAGGCTGGGTTTGGGAATTTGAAGCACAGGTGATATACGTTTCAACCTCAAAGGTGATGACTCAACATAAACACAGACTCTGCACTGATCACGACTACAAGGAAGAACCCACGCAGTAACCCTGGTCCAGCACAACACACCAAACCTTTACTAGTACCACCTTTATCACAGGTAAATTCTTTCTTGGTCTTTTTAGACCAGATTAAGCCTCACAGGCTGTTTGGAAACAGCAACACATCTCATTCTTGTAAATGAAAAATAGTCAGCAGAAAGATCATGTTAAGCAGACTTTGACAATAAAATAGCCAGCCTTAAAAAAAAAAGTATATATTTTACAGATGCATATTAGTAAAGCAGGAGGAAAGGCTTCAAAATTCATCTATCCCACCACTGAGACATGAGCCAGCCACAACCCCCAGAGCATAGCCCATACAACTCTGTAGCCCTGCAGTTGCTGTCACCTGTACAAATCAAACAAGCATCAGTTGCCTTCTCATAAGAAAAAACACACACTGATTATTTTCCACAGAATTTAGGTTGTTACTTTGAGTAAGAAACAAATATTAGAGCAAAAAGCCAAGCCAGCAATTAAGTTTTATGGGACTATGGATTTGGGTATTTGCTTCACGTAAACTGGTCTAGTGCTACCAAGTTCCAGAAAAAAAACATCCAAAAACAAAATTAGAAGATTACTGTTAAACACATTTAGAAAGAACATACTTGCTTTTCCCTTATACTGTGCATACAAAGTAAAAATACAATCCAACACCTTTACCATTAGTTACTAAACAAAAGTTAGACCCAGTCTATATGAATTTTGAACCAAGTTTCTATTTGTGTCATTCCTCCGTATGGGGAACAAATTCCTATGTCTCCATGGATTTCTACTTCAGCAGTTGATGAATTAATGCCCTGAAAGCAGACTATCCTCACCCAAAATCTTAAGTCAACACACAAAGATATCAGCTAACCACAGACCCAAGCACTTAACAGCCACTAAGCATTCACTTGCAAGGCAAAGCCAGTAACTAGGAGACTTTGGCAGTTTTATGCTCATCAGCAAACTGCACAGCCTTGGTAAAGCCAACGTATCTCTAGTCCTGGTGGATTACGGCAGTGAGCTTCTTTAACAGTCTAAAATCAGTTCAGTGCTGAGAGTGGAGCCTTGACACAGGCTTGAGCTGCATTAATCAAATTTAAACAACATTAAAAGTAGAAGGAGAGAGAGACCCTTAAGGTTTGTGGTTTTTTCCCCCTAGAAAAATAAACTGATTAAAAGTAGTCACATCCAGATCTAGAACAGTTAGCACATAGTAAGAGTTGCTCCAGCCAGGCGTACCAGTATATGTTTGTTCTTAATAGCCTCAGTACTACTTATAGCTTCTAGATTTGTTCCCTGTGAAGAAGCCCAGGACAATGACCAAGTACATACCTACAGAAAGCAATTCTGATTAAAAAACTCTCTGGGTATACCTAAACATTGAAGAGTATTGTTTACAGTCCAATTCACCAGCAAGTTCCAGACTGTTGTTTCCTAGAAAAGGAAAGGTAACCAGAAAAAATTCCAAACAATTAAAAAAAAAAATTTGAAAAAAATTCCAAGCCTTAATAGACTGTATTTCCCTTAGAAGGCTAATAACTTTGGTTCTGGCTTCAATATCAAAACCCCCAGCAAAATCTCAAAAATCCTACAGATTCAGCACTCGAAGAAGCCAAGAGTTTTTTTACGACCACTCTGCAAACTCTGAAATGAACGACTTCACATTTTCCTCAAGAGCACCTTTACATTTTGGCATCCATATTCCTCTTCCAGCCAATTTCTCACACACAAATCGTTTTTCCTGACACACTTTCAGCCACAACTCTGCAGAAACAGAAGATACATAGATTACTATCCAGAAACACATTCAAACTATCACATCTGATAACTACAGAACACCAAGACTCTACAAAGAATTACTCTGTAAGGACAAGTATTGAACAAAGCAATTCAAGTTTTCACAGAGGTACCTGCTACAACACACTTAAAAGGATTCTGGATGAATGTGTAACCACAGTTACACACGATGTGATGCCATTTTTACTTCTAGACTGATGGCAGCCTGTTAATGCTTGTAAGTCTCAGTCAATAGAAATGAAAAGGAAAAAAAAAAACAAACCAGTGTCTCCTGCACAGTGGAATAGTCTCCTGATCTTGCCTGTTATGAAAGTTTTCTTCTTTCTGATGCAATATCTGCTTTAACTAGTCACTGTAAAGAACATCAGTTCAATAATAGGTATTTGATGGATCCCACAATTAAGATGAGAGCAAATTATCTTCCAGACACAGCTGCGTCAGTCTGATATTACCGCATCCCTAGCTCCTCATCCTCTACACACCACTGTTACCAATGTGCCAGCTGAGAAAAACAGAAGAACACTCTCCAATTTATCTGAGGTTTTATCAGCCAAGCCATCTTAAAACAGTTTGCTATCGGTCTTTGTTAACCCAGGTCACGTTGATGGAAAGGTACAGTTCCAGAAAAGCTCAAGGAAATTTAAATCAGAGCTACTATGGCTCTGCCTCCCACCCCCTATCTCATTCACTTCAACGGGAAGTCCCATTCCCACCCTCTGACCTGGATGGTCAGCCAGTTCAGAAACATGATCCAGCCAAAATCCAACAAAACAAAAAAGCAATTCATTACCAGCCCGATTAAGTCCCTGACTTTCCTTAACTCACAGCCACAAAGGCTTCCTTGCCAGCAGGGGAAGATGAACAGTAGAGGAGGAGGCAGGACCACCGCAGCCCCAATTTAAGATGCCAAGTTTAGGCAAACTTGGGCAAAAATAAAATAGAGCTGCTTCAGAAAAGAGCGGTCACAGCCTCCACCTATGCGAGCAATAACATTTGCATAGCCATGAAGTCAGCCAGATCAGGCAGTTGATCCAACTGAAGCTCAACATTTTTCTGTACCACTGTTTTCAACTGGATCAGCAAAGAAGGACTAACAGGGAAAAATAGCTCCTTTAGGTGAAAGCATCGCCAGAGAAATCAAAGCTGCTCTGGTGGTAATGCAACAACATGACTGCAGAGGACATGTTAAGTCTTAGCTTGACTGAGTTTGTATTTGGTACTCTGTAGAAAAAGAAAGGCAATATGCTCTAATGTCAGTTACGAAAATTGAAATCCCTGGACTGAACAAGTAATCTGTAATTTTAATATATAGTCTGATCAACATAAACTTCAAAAGCAAGACTAAGGAGATGATTTCACATTAGTTTAAACCAAGCTTGCTTGATAAGCTGGCAAAATAAGAATATAAATAACCTTTGACCTCTCCCCCCCCAAAAAAAGAACAAGGTCAGCAGAGCGTCAGATGAGTGCAATAAGTAGGACAGGACCCCAAAGTCACCAATTAAACCAGCTTAGGCTGCCGTGAGAACCTCTTACCTGAGAGATTCTGTAACAGATCTTTCCTAGAGTGCAGAAGATGTAATTTCTGTATCATTAGGGCAATTTCATTTTTTTCCCCAATGTTATGCAGCTCCACCAACACTACTAGTAGAAAAAAAACAGCTATAGGCAGAATTCAAGAATCCTGTACAGTGCTGTAACAAGCTCTTATTAACACACGATTAAAAAAAATCTACATTATGTTTTCCCGATAGTCCCTTTTCATGGAGAGGCAAGCACTTCTGCAAGGACTGTCACTGTCATTTCAGAAAGTTTTTATCCTACCACACTCATTATGGTAGGAAAGAAAAGTACTTACAGATCATCCTGACACCAAGCAGCTATATCAAACTACAAAACGTAGCACTTGGAACTCTTGCGAGTTTTAAGAGCCCAGTGTGGCTTGTTGATGTGGGGTTTTTTCTGCCTAAATGCATAATGTTGTCAGTTACCAATACAAAATCAAAAGGTTTCACAAGCCAGGGTGAGAAGATAAACAAACTTGTCTACTCTGTCTAGTTGACAGGCATCTTCAGTTTCCACACATTTAAGAGAAGTAATAAATGCAGGAAAGTAATTCCCAGGCAGAAAAATAAATTTTTTGCTAATGAGGATTTAAATGGATGATTTGAATTGCATTTCGTGTGTACACTTTAGCAAAAAATTTCTTTGATGTGTTATGTTTCGAGTTCTGTAAATCAGGGTTTTCACTGAGGCTTAAAACCAACACCTTATTCAATTACAGATCAAAAAGAGTTTACTGTAGGATAACTGAGGCTATCAGAAGAGTTTTGGAATCACAAGCAAGGATGAATACATCTCAAATTCTTTTTTTTGGACTTCAGTCACATTATTTTTTATTTCTTCCGTAAGATTTTTGCTAAGGGGGAAAAAAAAAAGCAGCATTTCCACAGAGAATTGCCAAGAGATGAAGAAATGGAAAACACACACTGATGATCAGAAAAATAATACTGTTTCTCTATGGTAACTACTAACTTCTGCATAATCATAAAGATCGTTTTAGCAGTAACCATAGATCAATAAATCAAACAGAACTGATGAGTCAGAAATCCATTTCAATATTTACACTTTCTGCTAACCTAGAGTAATATTGTAGCCAACCAGAATGACTATGCCTTCCATTTTACCCATTCTCCTCACTTGGGAGCCTATCTGGAGAGGCAGGAAGGTCAAAAACACAGAACAACAAAGCAAAACAAAGCAAAACCCCTTAAACGGTACAATCAGACACTGCTCACAGATATAAGTATCTCCCACTCCGGACAGCTGAATTAAGAAACACTGACAACAGCCTTGAAGATACGGAAATAAACCCAAAAGAGCTCCCTTATCACCCCATAAACCATTAATGAGCAGGTTACATAAATCTACTGGACCGAAGGAGTTGTAGACCGGAGCTGCTGCAAGACATTAACCCTCCGCCGAGGGATGCATCATTTCATTCTCGAAGGCTGTTCATCTCCATAAGCGCAATAAAAAGGGAGCTAAGCGCATTCCAAACAGGAGCTGCCTTTTAACCCTTCGTTAGCTCCCGAAAGCCGGCGAAGGGATGCTCGCCCGCGGCCAGGCCCCCCCCCCCGCCCCGGGGGCACACAG
>VXBO01002688.1:1540084-1551154 GCA_013400135.1 Rhinoptilus africanus
TGGGAGCGGGCGCCGCTGCTGGTGCGGCGGGGAGACCCCGGCTACTACGCGGGGCTCTTCTCCACCGCCGACTTCGACGCCGCCCTGCGAGGCGGCCGGGTGGACTTCGGGACCCACCTGGACGTGACCAGCTACGCCGAGGGCGTGCGGGAGACCCACAACCCGGCCGGCCGGGCCCTGCCCGCCGTCGTCTGGGACTTCTACCAGAACGGCTGCTCCCTGCGGCTCCTCAGCCCCCAGACCTTCTCCCCCACCGTCTGGCACTTCCTCTCCATCCTGCAGGAGCACTTCGGCAGCATGGCGGGGGCCAACACCTACCTCACGCCACCGGGGACGCAGGGCTTCGCCCCCCACTACGATGACATTGAGGCCTTCGTGCTGCAGCTGGAGGGGAAGAAGCACTGGCGCGTCTACAGTCCCCGGAGGGATGCCGAGGTGCTGCCCCAGTTCTCCAGCGCGAACCTCACGCAGGCTGAGCTCGGGGAGCCCATGCTGGAGACGGTGTTGGAGGCCGGGGACCTGCTGTACTTCCCCCGTGGCTTTATCCACCAGGGCGACTGTCTCCCTGATGCGCACTCGCTCCACATCACAGTGTCTTCCTACCAAAGGAACTCCTGGGGGGACCTCCTGGAGAAGCTCCTCCCAGCTGCCCTGCAGATGGCCCTGGAGGAGGACGTGGAGTACCGGCAAGGGCTTCCCATGGACTACCTGGGGTACATGGGAGTCGCCAACTCAGACGCGGTCGATGCTCGCCGAACGGCCTTTATGGAGAAGGTGCAGAGCCTGATAAAGAAACTGGTTCGCTATGCACCCATTGACGCTGCCGTGGATCAGAGGGCCAAGTCGTTTCTCCATGACTGTCTCCCCCCGGTGCTTACGCAAAGTGAAAAGGCGCAGAGCGTGTATGGCTTCCCGGCCCGCTGGCAAGATGGAGGCCCCCGTGATGTCGATATTCTGATAACAAAAGACACAGAAGTACGTCTCCTCCGCCATGGCATCGTAAGATTGTGTAATGAAGAAGCAGGTGTGATGCTGTATTACACGACGGAAAACTCAAGAGTGTACCACAAGGAAGAACCCAAGTTCCTTGAGATAGATCCTGAGTATACAGACAGTATCGAATTTCTCCTGTCTTCCTATCCAAATCATGTCAGTGTGGATAGCCTTCCATGTGAAACCTTGGAGGACAAGATTTCTCTAGCCACGCTCCTGTTTGAGAAGGGCATTCTGACTACGAAGAAGCCCCTGCTGCAAGTGCAGCTCTAATTTTTTAACAAAATAAACATACATTTGTCTAGAAAGCGTTCTGTCTTTTCTCATTTTATACCTGCTAGGTGTGAATCAGCAGTCTGGATCACAGCATCTCATCGGGGGGCAGAAGGGCTTTGGCATGGGTGGAGAAATCAAATGTTCTGATTAAAACAGGTATCTACTCTAGGAGTGATTTTGCATGGCTGAGTGACTAGGGAAGGGAAGTGCTTAATTTTTTATTTTTTCCTTTCGCCAGCCATATTACTACACCCGAGGTAACTTCAGGAAGCTGATGAACTTTCTTGCAGTCTGTAAATCATCTGTATGTTTACACAGTGTTTTAAAGCAGCCTGCCCTACTGCAGGAAGTGCTCTCATTACTCAAGGGCAAATTTGGTGATGGTCACTCTTCTGTGTTCCTGTGCTGTCCTGCACGTACAGCATGGCCTTCAGGTCCGTGCTGTGCTGCACAGATCCCTTGGCCCCAGGAAAAGCCTTGGCCAACTCGTCCTGAAAGTGGAGCCACAGGCAGCTCCCACTCGGTGCCAGCGATTACACCACTTGGGTGCCCCTGCCTCTGGGGAGCAGTGCAGCAAGATGTTCTCATGCGAATGTGAGCTGCTGCATTTGAAGTGCTTCAGGCTCTGGCTTTTCTTTTTCAGACTGATAATTGCATGCTTAGTGATAGGATAACCTCCCTCACTGCAGCAGCCCAGAGCGAGGAAATTATTGGTCCTTTCAAGGCAAATGGGGCACCTTCTAATATGGGGGTTTTCATGCTGGATGCCAAAAGTTCCATATCGGCACCTAACAGGTTACATGAATTTACAGGCGTGTAAATGCTGACAAGCCTCAGGCATACTTTTCCACAATGCTGGTTGTTTCATTGCAGTCAGCAGGTGGGGGACATTCTGTCTTTAAAGCCCCCTGAAGCCGTACCCACAAGGAGCAGGCTGCATTACCCCCTGCTCCTCTGAGCTGGGTCATCAGGGTCTTGCGAGGTGACACCCATGCGCTCTAATGGTTTAGAATTTAAGTGTACGCTGTCATCTCCTTCAAAGTCCCATGCCTGCTACAGTCAGTGCACCACACCATACGTGACCATACGCTTTTGCTAAATCTTGAAACTCGGGCTGTGTAAAATGGCACAGCAGGAGAGTGTGCTGAGGTGCCCCTGGGGCCCCCTTTGCTTTGTGAATCACTAGTGGCTGGGCCGAAATGCTGTTGCCGCACTCATCTTCTGACGCCTCTTGTCTGCTTGTCCTCACCAGAGGATCAGCGGTCCTCGTCCCACCATTCATGCCCCCCTGGCAAATAGCTCATCCCTCTGCAGTGCCCTTCCTGGGCTGCTCTGTGTGCCCCCCTGTGGCCCACAGGCATCTGCACCGTGGCTGCCTGTGCCGTGGGCACTTGCCAGTGCAGGTGGCCACACCACAGAGGCTCACACCATGGGCAGCTGGATGGCAGGCACCCGCGCCCCAGCCTGCTGCCTGGGGGCTGTGGGGCACCAGTAGCTCATGCATTGGCTGTAAGCACCCCCACGTCCATTTCAATCGCGTTAGTAACAACCAAAGACAGCACAAATTCTCCTTACTTTCTCCTTTCCCTGGCCCCTGTTTTCTTAGACAGCATAATACTTCAGTTGGGGTGGGCCATTCTGATAATTCCTCCTCAGTTTCTAAATCCACTGGGGAAACCGCCTGGGCTAAACACTTGGCCAATACCCCTCACGGATTTATGCGGGGCCAGCCAGACACAGAGTTTGTCTTTTCTTCTTTGTTCTTTCTCCAGAGAGGCATTTCTCACTGAGACCTGCCAACTGTGCCAATATTTTTGCACTAGGAGGTGCTGGTCTGTTACGATCCCAGTGAGAAAGGCACTCGCATTCTGTAAGGTATCATTAAACATGCTATTTATTAGAGCTAACACTCTAGGAAGAGAATAGCATAGATAATCTTACATCCCTTCAGATGCTGGGAGCCCTGAGCAGTGTAACATGTAACACTCCCACGCAGCACGCCATGCAGACACGGTCCGTAGCAGAGATTCTCCCCTTTTGGTCTTTCAAGGTATTCTAAGATTTTTATATACGGAAATAGCTCCGTTTACCATGTCTACAGTCAAACAGGAACAATGTGCACATGAGAACATCTTGCTGCACTGTCGGGTAAAGGCAAGGCCACGCAGGTGGCGTAATGGCAGGAAATGAGCAGGAGCTGCCTGCAGCCTCCGCTTTTAGGAAGGGCTGGCTGGGTTCTCCCTGCGGCCAGGGAGTCTGTGCAACACAGCACAGGCCCGAAGGCCACGCTGGATGTGCAGGGCGGCTCAGCGCAGCCCTCGGGTTAACTCTGTTGTGGGTCACTAACTGTTCCATGTCTTCCCTTCAGGATAAGCACGCTGACTTCCACTGAGACAAATGGTGAGATGCCTAAACGTGCTGGAGGATTCCAGACCTAGCAACAAACTGATCCCACAGTTTGGGAATAAGAAAGCAATTTATCTGCTTCATGCTTTGTTCCCTACATAAAAATAGGAATGCATTTTCCATGCATGTTTGAATTCACAATAATGGAATATGGAATGCGCAACAATGCTACAAATCACTTGCAATGACAATACTTCACCCTTCTCTAATGTCCTGCAGCACTGAAGATCTCCATATTTCTTAAGTATCAATACTTTTCAACTTGCAGCCCAAGGCAAGGTAAAAAAGTATGATTACCCTTATTTTACAGACAATGGCTAGCAAGGAAAATTCTGTGTACCTACCTTGCCCCTAAGCAAAATTTACAAAAGAAAGCCATTTGCATTAAGTTAATACACAGACATTGCTTTCATGATCTCTCACTTTCTAGTACGTAAGCAATCAAGTGCAAAGAGATGAGTCAAAATTAAGTTCACCCAATTCCCTTGATTTCTGAGGTTTCTTAAATTACAGTGTTTGTTTGGAGCATATATATTCTGTGGCTTTTTATAATATTGGATCCAAAGGTACCCTTCTTGGGTACTGATCATTTTACAGTGCAATGGTGCTGATAAAAAGAAAACAGGCAATTGCGTGATTTCATACTGTTTCACAGCAGTTAGAATGTCACATACCCACACACGGGTCAGCAGCCTCCAAGCCGGGGCTTCTCCCATCAAGAAGGAAGGGGGGTTGGTGACCAGCCCATGTTGCTCCACTGCGTCAGATGGACAAGCTACAATAGCCTTGAGCCTACTGATAACGTGTATGCTTGTGAGAGCCCTCCTTAAACCTTCTGGTGTCACACCTTACCACTGGGCACCTGGCACTGGAGAGTTGTCCAGAAAACAGGCATTGTAATCTATACTTCTTACTTACGAAAGATTTCCCTGGGATATATTCACCAGGAAAATGGAGGAGACTTTCACCACTCCCCAGCTGCCCTTTGTTTTCTCTTTCCCTGCACTAGAGATGGCAACTCCATGTGACCTAAAGCGGTTCAGTCAGAAATGGGCTTCCAGAATGACCTCATGGGGGTGAAGAGGTTTGCAGAAGGCGAGTGGAACTGTGAAGCTGTCATGCCTATGGCAGGAAATGCACCTTGCAAATTCACCTGGAATTCCAGCTGTAAAGTTCTCAAACAAAGGCTAGCTAAAACTATTCCCAGGCCTTACTGACAATGTTACTCCAATGGGAGGAAATGGGAAAAGTGCAAGAATACACTTATATTACAACCTATCTATGGGTGAGACAGCTCTGGTCCTCTAAGTGATCGTACCTTACCTGCCACAGGGCACTTCCCCTGTGTGGTTTTCCTCCCATCACAACTTGGACCTCACGCCTCATGATAACCACACCAAGCAATCTGGTCAATGGCCTGAAGGTGGCCACCAGAAGGAAAGGGATGGCTGCATACCTAAGAATCAGTCCTTGACCAAACACTCAGTCTGTCAGAATCCTGGGTATACCCTTAGTACCCCAAGTGCTAAGTACCAGTACTTAGATGTCCTAGTAAGATTCCTCCTCCACTAGGAAGAATCCTATTCACTTACTAGGAATTCATCCTGTTCACCACACGTAGGTGATCCCCAGTATATTTTTTTCAGCAACATGAACTACTGTTGTCAATTCCCCGCACGTATGAATTCAGGGAAAGGGGCAACCTTTTCCAAAGAAAGCCTGCGGTTTCACCAAGTTTGGGAGGGAAGCCAGGGTATGAGGTTGAAGCTGCTGCTTTGTGTTTGGATTGCAAAATTTATATAAGAGATCAGAAACGATAAAAGCAAATTAGTAGCAAATGAAACTCCCAGGCCCTTCCCTATTTTGTAATCCGTGCTACCACAGCCAAAACCTGTGGGCCAGTATTAGCACGGGTAAGGCCCTGTGTCTGGGTGTGGGCAAGAAGAGCAGGTGTCAGAGCCAGAGGGAGGAAGGGACAGGAGCCTTGGGGCAGCACGCCTGGAGCTAATGCAGCGGGAGCCCCGCTGGCTGCCAGCAGCCCTGTGTGCTCGGTGCGGTCTCTCAGTGTACCTCCAGCTGTGGTCCAGCTAAGAAGCCGTGCTGGCACTTGCCTCGAGTGGTGTTCACTCCAGCATTTCTTGACTGACTGAGTCTTGAACACAGCCTTTGAAGTACTGGGGAGACCTCTCTTCTTGGCAGGCACTTCCTCTTCATCACTGAGCCGGCAGATCATTTCTGCAAAGGCAAGTGTTTTGTTAATTAAACCAGAAAGATGTTTGCAATCTCAAAGAAAGTAAATGCTAGACATATTTTCTCCCCTTTCCACTCAACACCAGGAGCAAGGAGTCCATTTTGAACCAGCTGGCCATCTAAACTGGGGGAGGAGGCAGGGTGAGGCTCGTTCAGAGGACCAGGACGATGCTTGGCAAGAGATCTAGGCTTTATTCTACCCCACCAGCAAGCACATCCAGGTCTGAAGGAACCTGAGTGGACAGGTGCTTTTTCATTTATTGAATTAATATTGTTCACACCTGCACCAGTATAACCCAAATAACAGGGCTTGATATACCTACAGCTGTGGGCAGAACTGGATTCACATTTTCTGTAATTTTCCTGTGTTTTTTTGACCAGGCATTGAGGGAGGGGATAGCATTTGAACTGATCTTAATTGAACAGATCATATACAATGTACTAATCTATCTCGCTGGTGGCCTGTGATCTTTAAATAAATTTCTGTACTTTCCATATAACGGTGGTCTCCCCATCTTCAGCTCATACTGTAAAGCAACCTTCACCATATGCACCTTTTGCAGTAGAGATTTCACCACGTTTATGCTTCTGGCTCAAATATGGTCTAGTCATCCGAGAAGCTGTTCTGCAATCTTCTCTAAGAGGATGTATGTCTGCTGCTTTGTCTTTGGGTTGCAAAATTTATGTAAGAGATCAGAACTCTTACACAGGTCTGAAATGAAACTCCCAGGCCCTTCCCTACACGGGATATTTTGTAATCCATGCTCCCAACCGGCACAGACAAAACCTGTGGGCCTGCCCTGGCGCGGGTAAGGCCCTCTGTCTGGGTGTGGGCATGAAGAGCAGGTGGCAGAGCCAGAGGGAAGGAGGGATGGGAGCCTTGAGGCAACCTGTGGCCACACCAGCTCCCATCATTTGGCGAGAAGTGCAAGACTTTTTTCCATCACTGGCCAGGGCCTTGCTGTGCCAGGGCAACTGCCAGCCCTCCCACTGTCTTGGCTGGAGGAGTGAGCAGGAGCCGGACCAGGCATGGGGACCATGCTGCAGGCACAGTGCCCTGTGCCCAGTCCCGTTACCTTCTGCCCATTGCTGGGCTACGGCAGACCAAATGCAAAAGGTCATTTTCAAGACCGAACTGATGTTCCTGAACAGGGAACCAACTGGGACAGCCGATTTCACATGCTCAGCATGCCACCCAGCAGCAAGGCCAGGGCTCCCTCCCCTGCCTCACCCCCACCGCCACGCACAGCCAGTCTGGCCAGCTCCAGCCACAGTCAGCCTCTCTTTTACCATTTTGCTCAGAGGAGTTTTTTTTCTCCACTACAATTTCACCACACTGGAGTTGTCCTGCACTGAGGCGTCCCACTCATGAAGGTTAATTTCTGGTAGTACTGCCTGCACTGTCATCTCTACACTCTCCGATTCAGATGATGCTGGGATCATACTGACTGTGGCTCCGTGGTTCTTAAACACAAACAAACTCGAAGTTTGTTTCCAAAGTTCTTGAAGGCCATGATGTTTTAATATCAGTCAATATTGTCTTCTTAGACTTGTGGAGGACAGTGGGATTGTACATCCTTATGCTTCTTTTGCTGTGTAACTGGATTATTTTTCCGTTTATTGTATTTAACACCTTTGTATCGTGATCTGGCTTCTGCAGGGGTTACTTTTAGAACAATGGCCGTTAGTTTAACCTTATGTTCTAGCTCAAAGCCTGATACTCCTTCTTTTACTGTGCTGAGGACATGCTCTGGACAGATGAACAATGTGATTACCAATGTACCTATCAAAGTTTTCCAGCAAAGGAGAAGAAAGACTGGAAATGCTACACTTGCAGAGGGCAACATATCTCATGCTCATATTCTGGCTGTAAAGTCCATTAACTGATGGATGTTCATCCTTTCTCTTGTTTTAGCAGCAGAAATGATGATCTGGGCATGCATAGTCTATCTCTAAACTGGTCCTTTAAGTTGCAGAACAGTAGGGTGAAAAAGCAAATCCCAAGCACCTGAGATGAAGTTTTTAGAGGTTTCAGCTTACCTCTCCTTGTGGCTCCTTTTCTCCCTTCCAAGGCAAATTACAAGGGCTCCATCAGACATCTGCTAGGAATTAAAATGGGCCAAGTGGTGGCAAAGGGCTGCTCTGGGAGTAGGAAGGGGAAACTGAGGAAAGTCACCAAACAGATAATCTCTGCCAGAGCACCTTAAACAAGATGCTAAAACAATTGTCAATTTTTAGCACCAAGATAGATTTGCATCTTACATAGTTTGTATTTGCCTTTCCACCACTCGGTATCTTGCCAGTTAATTTGCAGTCATTTAGCAGCTCGCAGATAAACGACTGGTCATGGCCTGTCCCCAAAAGACGCTCCTTTGCAGTTCCTGTTGTGTACCTCCTTTGACGGGTTCTAAAGCAGAGAAACATTGAAATAAGTCATTTCAGGCAATGCAGGTCCTTCTCTTGTCTGCTCCAGGAGAAGACCCCTTGCCAGGGATCATCGACATACATGGACTCGGAGGAGGTCTCTTTGAGCACAGAGCCAGCCTCCTGGCCAATCATGGCTTTGCCACACTGGCCCTGGCTTATTATCAATATGAGGATCTGCCCCAGCAGCCAACGGAACTCCACCTGGAATATTTTGAAGAGGCGGTGAACTACATGCTGCAGCACCCACAGGTAGGAGCAGCCTCCATGTCCCCTGGGCTCCAGGGAGCACTTCTCCAAAGTGCCTGTCACTTTGCCTCAGTTATCTCTGGAGGAACCTGCTGAAATGCTCACCCGGCATGGCTGGCATCTGCCAGGAGTTCGGGTGTCTGAGTTCTAGGAAAGAGGTAGGGTCAAACAGATCCGCACTGGAAGAGCCACGGAGAGAGATCGCAAAGCAATCTCACAGTAGAGACAGCTGAGACATAACAAGGGGGACAGTTGTGAAGGAGACAGCCTTCACCAATTGCCACCAAATGTCCTCCCACGCTCTTAAAAGTGAAAACTAAAGAGCATCTGCCAGTGTCTGAGACTAACAGCTCTTAGCTCTGTCCTACAACCTGTCCGCAAACTGGTGAAAACCTGTTCCCGCTCTCTTGGCTGGGATCAGTGCACCAGGGGGATTATCAAAGGCAGCGGTTTGAGGGGGAAGCACGCTGGGCACTTGTCCAGAACTGAAACTGATCGTTGCCATCACCTCCTTCACGGTTTGGCAGACTCTCAGCATTATACAATGTTCCTCACCAGGAGCTCGCTGTTGTGTTTTTCAGCTCAGTACTGATGGGCATTTCCTCCTTTCTGCCAGGATGCGACTGGCCTTCTGGGCTGCAAGCACGCATTGTTGACTCATGTCCAGCTTTTCATCCACGAGTACCCCCAAGTCCTTTTCCACAGGGCTGGTCTCTATCACATCGTCCCCCAGCCTGTACTGATAACGAGGGTTGTCCTGACTCAAGTGTAGGACCTTGCACCTGACCTTGTTGAACTTCATAAGGTTTGCTTGGGCCTACCTCTCTAGCTTCTCCATGTCCCTCTGGATGACATCCCATCCCTCTGGCACATCGACCGCACCACTCAGCTTAGTGTTGTCAGCAAACTTGCTGAGGATGCATTTGATCCTACTGTTTATGTCACTGATGAAGATGTTGAACAGCACCGGTCCCAGTCCTGGAGGGCTGCCACTTCCCTCATGGATTGCATCTCCCACTGCTCTGCTCAAACAGCCATCCAGGGTGTCTCCAGTCTCCTGGCATGCCAGGGCAGACCTCAGAGCCAGCAGCTGCCTCTCAGCACTGTCCTGTTTTCTGCACCCTGGCATCCTCATTCGGGGCACCACAGCCTTTCCCTGCCTGGCAGGTTTCGTAATGGCTGTTATCAGCAGTTCTGGGGCTTGCCCTAGTGCAGGTAAGGCCCTGTGTCTGGGCGTGGGCAAGAAGAGCAGGTGGCAGAGCCAGAGGGAGGAAGGGACAGGAGCCTTGGAGCCTCCTGTGGCCATGACAGATGCCATCATCTGGCCAGATGTGCAAGACTGCAAGTCCCAGGAGACGTCAGGAGACCAGCACCGGGATTGTGTGGCTGTCTCTCCCCTGTGGTGCTCACAGGCATCGGCCCCATGCGCCAACCCCAGCACAGGGCCACACTGGCCCCTCTCGGGATGCCCCTGCTGAGCATGGTGGGCTCCCATCCCACATGAGCTTCTGCAGGGCACCGTGCCCCAGGGGGTGGGTGGGACCTGAGCCCTCAACATGCCCCATTGCTCTGCCTGCAGCCCCACACCAGGGGCTGAGCACAGAATCCCTGTGGGACTCCTCCAGGCAGTTCCTGCTGCTGCAGGAGAACTCTCTCCACATGCTCTGGCATGGGACAGGAGCTGGAGCACAGGGGACTGGAGAGGTGCTCTGTGACAGACCATGCCATCCTGCCCCACCACTGTCCCCTTGCCTGCAGCTTGACACACATGACAATGCCTTGTTGGCTTCAGGGTCATGGCACAGGTGTGGCCTTTCCGGGAGCAGCGGTCCATGGGGGTGGTGGGACCAAGCTGCCAAAATGCTCCCACGCTGTGGTGCCATTTGCCTGCAGGTCTGCATGCAGCAAACTGGTGACCTTTTCCAGAGCGAGCCTGCAGCTTGGCCGACTTTGGGAGGGGAAAGACGGAGCCTGTGAGAGAAGCCCAGGGAGGAGAGCTGCAGCTGCACCTTCACCGGGGTCCAGTCCTGCATCCAGGATAGTAACCAGCAGCCCTGGTGCAGAGAGCTGCCACCACAGCAGATAAGCACACTGTTTGTCAACAAGTGTCTGGGCAGAGCTGCCGCCCTTTAGAGATGCTCCCACAATGCCAGGGAACTGGCTGTGCTGATCCCACCCTGCCTTGGGCACTGACAGGGCTGCGGTGGCAACTCCAGGCATTGTTCAAAGGCTGGTGTGTTCCCACGCAGCTCCTGCCCAGATTCCCCTCCCCACGCCTGTGTGTGGGAAGCTGCATCTGTAGAAAAAGCCTCATCTTGAACGCAGACACAGCGGAGACAGCAACCCAGGAGCCATGTGGCAGGTCACTGCCTTCTCCCTGTGCCGGGCGGGCTCCCGCGGCTGGCAGAGGCGGCTGCCCCGGCCCAGCCCCACGCCCGCAGCCCCGCAGCCCAGCATTCCCACACGGACCCC
>VXBO01002688.1:1565176-1587670 GCA_013400135.1 Rhinoptilus africanus
CGCCCCGCCGCCGCTCCCGCCTCCGCCGCGGCGGCGGGCTGTGAGCGTGGCCGTGTCCCCCGCCGCCGGCCTGGCGGACGAGCGGGTGGAGACGCGGGTGGCGGGGCTGGGCCCGGGGCAGCCGGTGACCCTGCGGGCGGTGGCGGCGGATGAGCGCGGCTGCCTCTTCCAGTCGTGTGCGCACTACCGGGCGGACGGGCGCGGCGAGCTGCACCTGGGCACCCACGCCTCGCACGGCGGGGACTACACCGGCGTGGAGCCCATGGGGCTCTTCTGGAGCCTGGCCCCCGCCGGCATGGAGAAGCCGTACCAGCGGCTCGTTCCCCGCAGCACCGGCGCCCCGATGAAGGTGGAGATGTTGGTCCACGAGGGCCACAGCCAGCCCGGCGCCTTTCCCGGGCCGGTGGTGGCCAAGGCCCAGGTGGAGAGGTGGTTCACGGCCCCCGGCGTGCGGAGGATCCGGCTGAAGGAGGGAGGCGTGAGGGGCTCCCTCTTCCTGCCGCCGGGTGAGTGCCCCGGCCGGACGCCTGGGGCCGGGGGGACCCCCCGGCTCCTCTGTGCAGGGCGAGGGAAGGCTCTTTCACGAGAAAAACACGCCACCCGTGAAATCCGTACTCCGCAAGGGATCCGCACGCCGCCCTGCAGACGGGTGGCGGGGTTGGGTTGGGTTGGGTTGTTTTTTTCCCTTGAAATCTCACGGCGATTTCGAGGAAAGGCGTGTCGGGACACGGCCCCGCAGGAGCGCGGCGACGGTGCCCGGTCCTTACGGGCGGCAGCGGGCGGGCGGCTCCCGTGGGACGGGCAGAAGCCAAATGAGAGCGGGGGTTGAGGGGTTCAGCGTGTCCCTGCTCTCAGCTCGCTACTTTTCAGTGGGGTGGATGCGTGCGCTGGACTACCAGAGCCTGCAGCATTCCGAAAATCTGATAGGCTTCATCCCGTGAGCCTGCGCTGAATCTCCCAAGGATTTTACCCCGAGTAGGACTGAACCAAAAAGGTGCTCTTTTTCCTTGTGAAACACTTGCCAGTAAGCAGAGCGGTGGGAGCGATTCTAGAAAATAGAGGTATTCCACCTGTGTTACATGGGAGCCGAAGCTAAGTTAATAATTGAGTTACTTTGGTTGTTCGGTGGTATAAAGAAGAAACGGGTTTCTGAGCAAGTTCTACCTGTTCTGCTTGTGGGATGCTTGTGCTTTATGAGGTGTGATATTCTGATGGACTGCCAGTGTTGCTGGAAAATGAAAGCTTCCTCTCACGATGGTGGTTGTACACTTGAGCTGTGATTTAAACTTCTTGTATGTCCCCAAGTGCTGTGCTACTGGAACTGCCCTCCATACTACCTCTAACTTACAATGACTTGGTTCAGCAAATCCTCTAAGTACCACTACATTTATTAAGGATTTAAGTATTTTCAGTGAATGATTTCCAAACTAATAATCTTTTTATCCATTTAGATACGAATCCAAAGTCCGCTGAAGGAAAAAAAAAACACAACAGAGATTGAACTTTGAATTTTAGATCAAATGTTTAGTCAGCATTCTGGATTTTCCATCACTGAGACATGCTTGTTTTGATATATCCTGCTCTAGAGGATTAGCTGGATTTCTGCTGAGCTAAGTGGGAATCCAGAGATCTGCAAGATGGAACTGCCTTTTTCCCTTTAGAAAGTTTGGCGTTTGTAATAGTGTGGAAAAATCTGGAATCGTTGCTTAAATGATATTGACATCCTTCTTGATGGAGGATCCAGTTACAGCATTACTACTGTACCTTTCTTGGCTCCAGGGATGGAAAAATCTTAATATTATTAACATAGGAATCTTAAACCTGAACCATTCTTAGTAAAAGTGAGATGACATCAGTGAGCTTACGCTGTAATTTTAATAATGAAAGAGATTTCTCAATTCAGGCATAGGAGCTACAGGTATGGAGGGGTGTTTGGTTGGTTTTAAGCAATACTGAAGTTGTCTATCCCACTTTATCCTGCTTTTTAGTGAGCTATGCAGAAACTGTATGCCTGGGCATGTGTAGGTACTCAGGACGGCAGTCCAGGATCCTTGTGTAAGTTAAAGGTCGTCTTCATGAGAGAGAAATGCATTCATGCTTGACTGTGTTCTGATAACATGTTCTTGCTAGAAAGCTTTCCAGGTAGGGGCGATAAATGAATGTGTGGGTTTTTTTCTAGCTGTCTAGGCTGACTGTTGTTAACAAAAGGTTACTGTTGATCATGGCATTATGATAGGTTTATCTGGACGTATTTTCTCTACAGCAGAATATCGAGCTTCTATGAAAAATTTCAGAACTCAAAGAAACCAAGAGCACGTTTCAGTCCTTTTCTGACTTCCTAATGCTTTAGGTTAGGAGGTTTCTGCCATCCAATGTGTCTTGTCCAAAACTTCCTTTTCTCAAGCACCTTGAAATACCAGAGGTCTTTTTAATTTTTTTTTTTATTGCATATAGGTAATGTCAGAGAATTAATGCACTCTTGCACAAGCAGGTACTTTTTCTGCTGAGATAGTTACAGTGAGCTGCACCCAAGTACATACAGTGGGGACATCTCGTGGCCAGGAAAAATAAAAGTAAAAAAAGAAATTGCCGGCCTAGGGTCTTTATAGTTCCAAGAGGTAGTATCCTTAGCCTTTTAACCCAAGATCTGCTGGCATGGCATACAGTAATACCACAACACGACCTTATCTGCAAAAGCATGCTGGTTTAAAATTGTGGTGGGGCTGACTGTACACCTGTATAGGCACGTTTATCTAGGTATCGGTCACCACCCCCATATAGCTCTCAATTTTACCCTGTTTCTTCACATCTGCAGTAGCAGTTCTGCTGCCAGGTGTTACAGTGCTGATGTGGAGATAGAGCTAGTGAGTCCAGTTGATTTCATGTAGCAATGGGTGTCTCTGATGTGCTTTGCTCAATGCACCTTATTCCAGAGTTTGCGTAAGTTCTGTAGAATTTAATGCTAGGGCTCAGTGCTCTTGCATCATTAGTAATGAGCCTGCACTTTGCTAAATAAGGTATGACTTCTTTGTGGGAAAAGAGCTGATTTAGAGTATGATTGTTCTGAGAGTGGGAGGTTAAGACCATTGAAAAAAACATTTAGAAGAGTTTATTTTTAAAAAACAAGTTTAACTGTTCACATATTTTTACAGGAAGGCGAGGACCTATTCTTAGGTTCTCTAATCTCTGCTGTGCAGATGGAAAAGTAATGAGTATTAATAGAAAATGTCTTAAGCCTTCTATATTTTGATATTCACTCTTCACCAGATAGTTTTTAGTGTCCTGTTTGATAACTTGTCCCCTGTACCTCTTCTTTTTAATATAGGGGATGGCCCCTTTCCAGGAGTGATTGACATGTATGGTGATGAAGGAGGTTTGATTGAATTTAGATCCAGTCTCCTGGCTACCCGTGGTTTTGCAGCCCTTTCTCTGCCATATTTTGACTTTGAAGATCTTCCTAAAGTCATGAAAGAATTCAACCTCGAGTACTTTGAGGAGGCAGCTAGATTCCTGCAACGTCATCCGAAGGTGAGTGTAATGAGAGATCTCTCAGGACAAGGGGGGAGGATTCGGCAGTCATGCCCATGTGGTGGTGGTGATTTTTTTTTTTTTTAAGTATCAATTTCTGCTGGGCAGGTTTAGGCCCAATAATGGAAAAAGTGTAGGTCCTGCATAGGCAGCTATACATATGACTGTGGAGAATGAGTTCCTTCCAGTACAAGCTGTCTGCTAAATAAATTCATGCTGGAAACTAGAAGATTCCTGATCATTAGAACAGTGAAGTGCTAGAATATCCTCCAAACAGGAGCAGTGGTGATAAAGATGGGATTTTTGAAAATGAAAGCAATTCATTTAAGAGAGGATAACACAAAGCTGCTCAATAGGGTTGTACCAGATGATCTCCAGAGGTCCCTTCCAACTCCTACCATTCTGTGATTCTGTAATAGTCAGCAAAGGAATGGATTTGATGACTTGGGATGCTGCTTTCAGTTTTACTTTCCAGGCTAGAAAAGGACAGGACTAAATAATACTTATCTAATCCTTCAAGTGTCATTTGTGAGGTTACTTTATTTGTCTGAGACATAGAGCAACAGACTATGCTTGAATTTCCTGCTACCTATTTTGGGAAAAAAAGAAAGTATTTGCATCAAAATACGCAGTAGGGACTAGGTGAGGTTCAAGCGATGGTCATTCTTGTGCCTATTTGTGTTATTTTGTGGGGTTTGACAGCTCTAGTGTCTCTGAAAAATAAGACACTAAACAGAGGAAGGAGCTGGGGCCCAGGCTGTAGCTTTCCAACAGGTCACATCAATAATTAACCTTTTCTTCTCTTGTCCTTTTGTGTGTGTGTAATAACACAGCTCCAAAGGCATTTAATGGCTAACCCCATTATAACGTATACTTCCTTTATTCCTTTCTTCCTCTCTTCCCCACCCCCTGTCTTATCTGAAGGTGAAGGGACCAGGAGTTGGAGTGATCGGGACTGGGAAAGGGGCAGAATTAGGACTTTCCATGATCACCTTCCTGCCAGAAGTAGTGGCTGCTGTCTCTGTCTCCGGCTGTAGTTCAAACACAGTTGCAGACCTCCATTATGGTGACATGACTCTGCCTGGGCTGCGTTTTGATATGAATAAGGTCAGTGTTTCTGACACTGGTGTTTTTGACACTTTTGAAGCTCTGGATGACCCAACAAATCCTGCTAATTCTCCTTGCACGATCCCCATTGAAAAAGCAGAAGGTCACTTTCTCTTAGTGGTAGGGGAAGATGATCGTATGTGGAAGAGCTCCTTATATGCTGAGCTGGCAATCGGGCGTCTACGCCAGCATGGAAAAGAGAACTTTGAACTCTTGAGCTACCCAGGAGCAGGTCACCGAATCGATCCTCCTTCTACTCCATTTTGTCAGGTAGCTATGGATCGTGTTCTGGGGGTGCCTGTTCTGGGGGGTGGAGAGAGCAAAGCACATGCCCGTGCACAGGAACACTCCTGGGGAAAGATTCAGGAGTTTCTGCGCTTCCATTTGGGATGAACACTTAAGCACTTGCAAGCTGTTGCAGAACTGCAGAGGACTGAGCCTGAGCCACCAAAATGACTGGTGAATTGGAGGGACTGACCGAGAAAAGCTTTGAAATACGAAATAACCAAATGACAACTTAGCTACAAGTACAAATCCAAAAAGAAGGGGATGCATTTGGACTAGTCTAACTTATTTTAACTAGATACACAGAGGAGAAATGAAACAACGATAAGTAGCCTACATTGTAGTACAAATTTGACCACCTGAATTGGTCATGGGATCAAGAAACAAGTGTCTGAAGAGAGCAGTAGGTACTTTCTTGCTTGCAGTATTTATGGCTCAGAGAATGTAACAGCTAGCCTGCACCTTCAGCAGTGACAGACGGGATCGCACCTGGGGAATGATGGCAACCCATGGATGATAAACTCTGACATCAAAATGATGAATGGTTCTGGCTTTGAGTCTTAATTTACCTTAGCCCAGAACTCTCAGATTTACAGCCATATCAACTTTGGAAATGTTTTCTATTTACCTGAAGCTGGGGATATCTATTTGTAATGAGACTCGTAGACCTTGGCCTAAGGTAGTGGTCTTCTGGTGACACAGTCTGTCTCTTTCCAACAAAAACTACCTGTAGAGTGGGAAAATGAAGAGTATTTTTACTGTCATCCCAAGAGAATGGCAGCAGTAGCACTGTCTTGTATTAGGGATGTAACCATCTGTTCCTATAATATCTTGGATTGGCATTTGACACTCTGGGTATTAAAATTCTGTTGGCTAGGTTAAAGCATGGTTAAATGCAGTTACGTTATGTGCAAGTCTTCTCTCCTTGTTGCTTGCCTTAAGGTAATAACACCTGCCATTAAGTTAGGGATTAATTACTCGTGGAACTCTAGTAATGATGTCAACAGATGTTGACAGCTGTTCTTGGGGGGGGGGAAGCAAAGTTGAGAGACAGAAAACCTAGACAGTAGAAGATTAAGACTGACTGTAAAAAGCTGTCACCTTATGGCGATGTTTAATTTAGAATCGTAATACTTAAACAAACGAACAAACCAACAACCTTCCCCCACCTCCCTTAAAAAAAACCAAACCAAAAACCAACCCAAACTCAAATCTAGGATGTCTTTTCCATGACTGCCTGAGATTGGTTTTGGATTTTTTTTTTTTTGTCCTAATTAATTTTTGGCTAGTGCCTTATTTTTCCCCACCGTTCAGGTAGAAAGAAACAACTTCTTCCCAAATGAGTTGATCTCTCGAGAGGGTCTGGCTGGAATGGTGCAGCGCTGAAGGCCTGTTTAACAAGGGCCTCTGTCAATACAGTTTCTCCTTCCAAGGTCGTTTTGTCAGACCAGTTTGAGAGCTGCCCAGGAGGATACAAAACCTCCATTTATGGTACTGAATTTTGCTTTGCTCTCAGGGATCTTTTCTCTCCAGTTAACTGTCATTGCGCTGCTGCTCAGGTCTCGTTAGTTTTCTGCAACTCTTATTGCTTATTAGCGTTTGATTGAAGTCACGTTCTCCACATGCCATCACTGCCAATCGAACAATTTATCCGTCCACTCCTTACAAGAGAAACTCCGTCCTGCTCACTCCACACAAAATGTCTTCACGCCTCGTCTCTCCACACTCTCTCTCCGGCTGAAGAGGCCTTTGCAGAGTTGTCCCTGATGCTTGAACCTCCCCTAGAACTGCCAGCCGCAGACGTCCAGGACCACAGCCCGCTATCATGTGCGTGTTGGTGTCACTCCTGCTTGGTATCCTGCCTTTTTTCCCCAAACTCACTCCAAGTTGCAACTGTAGAGGAAAGGCTTATCTGAAGGTTTCCGTTGGGTCCGCCTCGTTGTGTGCGTCTTCAGTAGCGGGAGATGTGTCTCTGCCCCAACCCTGCTTTGTTCCCAACAAAGTACCCACACCTCTGTCCCCACACCCCCGGCCTACCTCGGCATGCGAGGGTGCAGGCCGGAGGTTCGGGAAGTAAGTGTTAAGTTGTAAATAAAGCCAGGGATCTTAAAAGTCCTCAGACTTCGTTTCTAAAGCACAAGCCTTTAAAACAGTTCAGTGTTAGATGTTGTTGGATATATGCAATTTGAAAGAGTAAAGCGCTTCCTGCATTAAAAAGCCAGGCTGTGTAAGAATTTGATGTGACATTGTTGTTTCTGAATAGTTTCATTTGTTTGGAAAGCCAAAGGGTATTTTTTTTTTTTAAACAAAGAAGGGAGGAAAAAGAAAATGAATGTAATTGTACTGTAAAGGTCCTTTTGTGAACAGGGGGGGATATTCCCGGACAAAATTATTCACAAAATGATCTGTTGCGCTAGTATTTTGTGTACTTACAGTGCCACTGGAGACCAAAGATGCATCGCAGGCGCCCTGCGGGGAGCGTAGCTATTTCCCGAAGCGTACATTAAACCGCGTCCTGACCATGGCCTTGTTTCCAGCTGCCTTATTTCCCTTGGTGCGCGTTCCTCACGCAGCACGACCTGCTGCTGTGGCCTCTCCTCACGCTGTTGCGTGGGTGCCGGGTTGGGGGGTGCCGGCGGGAGGCTGGCTGTGATTCCCGCATTGTGGTAACTTCTCTCACGCTCTGGTTTCAATAAAAGGTTTCAATAAAACGCTGCGGGGGTTGGGCGTTACCCCTCTGGGGCCCGGTCCGCCCGCCCGCCAGGGGGCCCCCGCTCCGCCGCGGCCCTCAAGGCCCGCCCCCGAGCGCCTTCCGCCATGGGTTCGGGGGCGCGGCGGCGGCGGCGCGCGTGCGCGGGAGGCGGCCGTGCCATAGCAACCGGAGCGTTAACGGTAGCAACGGCAATGGTAGGTCGCGGCGGGGAGGGCGCTGGGCCGTCCCCGGGAGCTGGCGGGGGCAGGGGGAGCGGGGCCTGCTCGGGGATGAGGCGGCGGAAGGGGCCGAGGGAGCGGCGCCTCCTCAGGGCTTGCCCCCGAGCGGTTCCCGGGGAGCGGCTGCGGGGGGGCGGCCGCCCCGGCGCCGCGGGAGCNCTGCGGGAGCGGCAGCGCGGAGCCGAGTCGCGCCTGGCGGCGAGCAGCCCGGGCAGGGCATGAGGCGGGCAGAAGGCAGTGCTCGGGGCCCTGGCGGAGACGGCGGAGCCGGGGCCTCGGAAAAGGGGGGTTTCGGGGGGTCTGGGCTGGCACCGTATCGAAACCTGAGTCCGCGCGGGTTTTTAGGGCAGCAGCGTCTGCGATTACTGCAGCGATTAGCCCGGTACCTCTTGCCGTGCAGTTCTGGTTTGCTGTATTTGACAGGCAAATAAATGTCTGCAAATGAAGGCAAAGTGTCAATGTTTTTCTTGGAGCGTCTGAGTTTTGTGAATCCTCTTGTGTCCAACAGCCGTGTTTTGAGGGGCAAAAATGTTTCTTTTGCTACAGCTTTTATATGTACAGGGGTGGGGTTTTATTTCCCCTTAAGGTATTACGTTTCTTGTTCTTGCAATGTTGATGGTGAGTTTTCAGGATGAAAGATTCAGCTTTTGATCATTTGGCATTTTGAATACTCTAAGCAATATGACTCTTCTTTAATCTAGGAAATTGTTCGATATGCAGGTAGAGGAACCCTGAAAACAGGCTTCTTGGGGAGGTTTCCCTTAAGTAACCTCCCTTGGCAGAAGATACTATGATTTATCTACAGAAATTTCAAGTGCACTTCAAAACAAAAGCCCTGATACGTGTTCTCTTGATAACCCACTATGCTGATTTTCGTATTTCCACCAAATCTGATGTTACAACGGGAGAGGCAGCTCAGCAGAGGTCAGGGAAGAAGCCGCTCCTTGTGCTCACAGGGATCACTACCTTTAATGTCCAATCCTGTTTTAGGCGTGAGTTTCAAACAGAAGCAGGCCCTGGTTGTATAAATCCGTTCTTGCCTTTGACATGAGTGACTGAGATCACGTACCCGAATGCCCTAACAATGGGCTGCCATAATATGCAGCTGCCTCAACTGTTTTCTTTCACTGTTGGGTCCAGAGCTCCCAGGGGTCTGGAGTGACGTACCCAACACCAAAGCTCTGTGACAGTGGTGATTGCCTGTAAGATTTTGGGTGGAAGTTAGTTTGTTTGTTGGTTTTAACATTTGCAGTCGGGTTTTTTGATACTTGATTACTTGAAAGGCTGCTTCTATCCCTGTATGGTAGTGCTATACTGAAGAGCAATGGAGATGCCCAAAGGAGAGTCCTGTTTTTGCAGAAAGGAGGCTGTTGATCATGTTTTTTGAAAGATTGGTCTCTGGAACCTTTTTAATCTGAAAGACATCTTTGAAAATGTTTAATGTTTAGGATATGTCAGAATTTCTCTACATACTACTGTTTGGGATATCATTACTTGGTTTTGATGAGACTCAGAGGTAAGGCAGTAGATTTGGAGTCAGTGACAACAGGAAGTTGGTCAGTGGGTCAATCCTTAGAAAGCCTTGTGCAGCAGCTCTCAGATTTTTCCTGAGTGAGTAATACATGTTTTCCCATCGCATGATGTGACTCGACATAAAATGATGGGAGAAAACCCAATATAAACAATCCCCATTGCTCTTGATTTTTGGCAAGATGTACCTTATTTTCCTTAATGAATCTTAAAAGGCTGTATCATTCTGTCTACTCACAGACTTGCTTTCAGACAGGAAGTTGCTAATGCACAATAATAGAAAGTGTGGGGGTTTTAAGAGCATTAGACCACATTTTTCAGCGCAGTAACTTCTTATGTCTTTGAATTGAATTGAATTTCACCATCAAAACTAACAAGCAGTGTTCCAAACCCATGCTTCGCATGGGGCAGAGGGTAAGATCAGGAAGATAACAACCTCACAGGAAGCCAATTGATTGCTTCTGAAAATGCTACCAAGTACCACAGAAAATAACGTTACAGGACACTGAGGGGCTCCAGCTTCTTAGACTCAGCTGGAGGAAGATAATACAGGAAAGTGGTAGAAGAGGGTAGGCAAGCAGGACAGGGAGAGAGAAGGGAGAGGAGACAGGCTTGCAGTGAACAAGACAACTAAAAATTTGCAATGAATATTCACTTAAATTTCTTTCATTTTTAGGCAAAAGCAACAACTATCAGAGAAGCTCTAGCCAAATGGGTGAGTACTAAAACAGTTTCTATCTGCTTTGCAGTCCTCTGTAGGATGGGTTTTGACTATATTCAGCTAAATTCATTTTTTAAACGTATTGTAACATCTTGAAACATCTGCTATAATTTTCACAAAGTAAAAATTTTATTATTACCATTGATGTATAATACATTCTGTTGGACTTTCTGTGTGTGTTCTTGTTAAATTGATATGGTTGGTAAAGATGAGTCTGCTTTGCTCTCCTGCCTTTTCTGCTGAATATGTATTGATAGAAGGCCTGAGGCTACAAAGAGATTTAAAGCTGGGGATGTCTAATGTTTTAATTATGCTCTGTTCATTTTACCTGAGTGTAGTCCTTCCCACAGAATAAACAGGCATGAAATCCTCACTGTACTGAAGGCAGCGAAGCTTCTACAATTGTCTTGTAACATATTGTCCCTCATATCATGCAAAGCTTAACTCAGACTGAGTTTCTTGCTGGTTTCTCTTCTTAAAGCATTGTGTTAATATAGACAGTCATTCGGGGCAGCGACTGACCTGTTTTAGAGCCTTCTAGAAAGCTGTTTGTTGGCAAGGATGTTCGTGTAATTTCATGTGATGATATAGGATGCTCTGGGGTCCGGTACACAGCCCAGTGAAACCAGTGAGAACCTTTCCCCAGTCTCAGTGAATTTTAGGCTAGGGCACAGATGTGCCATTCGGTACACGTGCACTCTCCCACCACCTCTGGTCAGCTGCTAGGGCAAGAGTTAATGAGTGGTTCGGTGTACAAGACCTGGATGTGAGGCTGTGTGGGCAGGTACAGTTGAAAGCCAGAAGATCTGTAGTACCAGCTGAAGGGACTAGTCTGTAATTGAAAGCTGCTGCTTTTTTGAATTTCATCAGTATTTAGTACCTTCAGTATTTCAAGTATGTTTTCAGCTATGTTGGTATATCCCACAAACTTCACTCCTGGTCTCCTAGTAACAACTAGAATGCAACAGCTTGCAGACATTAGCATTACTAGGGGTGTGAACTGAGTATTAAAAAGTTTTCCTCCCTCACTCTTTCTGCCCTCCAAAACCTCAACTGCATGTTTCCTATTAAAGATTTATTTTCCATTTGCTCCTCTGTCACATGTCTCTTGGAGATAATTGACCTGTGTCAGTGAGTTTCCATTAATGTTAGGCACAAAGTGCTGAATTTGCTTTTCTGATGGTGTTATTGGGGGTGGGTCTAAATCTTCCTTTTACCACTCCTAATCTGGGTCCATGTGACTTGTAAAATTGGATCCGGTGTTGTGTTGCATTCTGGATGTTTTCCTTCCCTTTAGCATAAGGCTTTACCTATGCCCTACAGTCAGGGTGACATTAGTTAAATCAAAGCAACTTTAACTTAGCGAATACATAACCTGTTGTTAAAAAAAGTATCTGTTCTACCTGTGGTTTCTCTCTGGCTTATTGTGGTCGTTCAGCTGACCTTTCTTCCAGAAGTGCTTGGCAATCGAGATGAATTTTCTTCCTGCAAGTGCTCGCTACCGGCCACAGTCTGTGTTGGAAGCTTTCTCCCTTTCATGTTTTTAAGAAAAAATGTGGGTTTATTTGTTGGTATAAGCCAATAATTATAAACTGAGTATAAATGCAAATAGATACAGTGTTGTTCTAGAAAAGAAAACAAGTTTCATATTTATATAGTGGCTTAGATTGAACACATTCACCATATTGTAGCAAAATATCTGACATGCTTACTTGCTAAATGGCTAATTGTAAGTGAAATATTACCACACTGAATTTAGACAGAAACTGGGAAATAAGTAAATGCACAAGGTAATGTGCTATTTTTTTATTAAATTAAGTTGCCTGAAGAATTTTGTGTACATAAGAGAGATAATAATGTTTTCAAAACCTGATCTTGTGCTGTGGGATTCATAAAGACTTCTGGGGTGCAATTCGTTTCACTACAAAGTAGCCATATCAACCAGGCCAGACCTGAGCTATCTCACTTTTCAGTAGCTGTATAAAAATGGGGGAGAAAACAAGAGTCCTTGTTCTCAAAGCGCAGAGTAGGTTCCTCCTTTGTTGATGGACCTCCAGTCCTCCCGCTGAACACTGAGTGAATTCACAAAATGCTCCCTTTGTGCTGTCAGGGAGGCAGCTGTCAAAACTGGTGGTACTGCCTAAATAGATACTTGTTCCAAGTATTTAGTCAATAAATACCATCGCTTTAGAATTTTAAAAGATTTAATAGACTATATTTTTTAATAAACCCAAATGCTGCAGTTATGGTAATTTTTCTAACGCTCTGAACGCTCTGTACTTAATCTCTGTATTACGCTCTGTATTTAATCTAGAAAATTATAAACCTAGTTTGTAAATAGGAAATTGTCTTTTACTGTATTCTCTGAAATGTGAAAATATTCTCTTCCTCCACTCTTTTTTAATGGCTAATTAGAATTATCTCCTTTTTTTTTTTTTTAAGCTTCTTAACTCTGTGAATCTGTTGAGGTTCTCCCCCAAAATGCACTCTCCTGTGTTCAGTTTGTATTCTGAGTTAGGCATGAGTTATGAGTTTTCTGGGTTAAGTGGGAAGGAGACTTTTCTGTCAGAGCTTTTAAGACTTGGCTTCTGCTACAGACTGGCCCTAGTTGAGGCTCCTATATGTCAGTCTTCATGGAAGTACCTGCGTTCAGAATTTTAAAACTCCATCTATTCTCCATTTCTTTATGGCAGAGGACACCTTAATTAACTTTTTTTTAAAAGCATATGCAATGTATAAGTTCTTTTGATATCTTGAAAATAAGCTAGCCTTCCCTTCTTTATGCTACGCCAGCAAGAGTCTTGATAAACAGTATTCAAAATGCTTTAACTTTTCGGTAACATCTTTTAGTAGTATATTGAAATTACTTATATAGTATTTACTTTTATAGTAATTTTTAGTAATTGCATGTAACATTGAGCCTCTTCTTCACCTTCTTTTTTCTTTAGGAAACAAAAAATGGCCAGAAGGCCTCAGAGGCAAAGGAGGTGAAACTGTATGGTCAAGTTCCTCCTGTAGAAACGATGGATGAATCTCTCTCCACACTTGTTAACTGCGAGTAAGTTCATTTAAAAACAAATTGGAAACCAAATATTCTCTTCTCTTTATATTAATTTTCAGGTTTTCTGCTGTCCACTGTGCCAATATCTACTTACTGTGTTTAAGTGTGGCCTTCAAAGCAGCAGCTTTCTCTTCTTTTTCCTCAGCTGAGCTTCTCTTTCCATACACAGTTCCTCTTTTTAATTCAGAGATCCCTGTCACTTAACTGAGAAGGTGTTAGGATAGATTCTGTATTGATATTTGTCTTCAGAAAAATTATATACTGTTTATCAGTATATAATTACAGGTCCATTTTGGAGTCTGTCAGCTAACTGGTACATTTACGATCCATTCCAAAATTCATGCAAAAAAAAAAAAAAGGAGACAAACAGAACTTTCAGAAAGAGATTAGAGCCATTTCAGAAATAAACATCCATTCATTTGATAAGGCTAGGCATAAAAACATAATCCAGCGTGTCACGTAAGTAACTCATGATACTTTCCCAGAAGCTAAATAAAGTTACAGAAGTCTTGATGGTTTGAGGATATTTTGAGTCTGTTTCCACATCCGGTTAGTTCATCATCTAATGAGAGAAGAATAGACAATTATTTCTAATGCAATGGGGTTTGAGCATGGAACTCTTCTGATACAGTGATCTTTACACACTGTGAATTGATTATTCTTCCTTTTAAAGGAAACTATCACTGTCTACAAACCGCATTGAAAGAATCGCCAACTTGAACAGCCTAAGTAAGTAACAAGCCAGTGATCGGTTATGTTTGTTTTCAAGTTGCCTGGATAGGACAAACACCATAATTTGTTATAATGTCTAACTTTATACCTATTCTTATTCTTTTTAATTCCTTCCTCATAGAAAATTACAAGTAACCTTTAAATTATCAGTCTTTAAGAGAATGGATGTTTACCAATAATGGTGTATTAAAGCATGTATTCCTGTGCACTAGCCTTTGCAGTTGTCTCACTGTGCAGGTTTAAAAAAAAAATCCATTAAGAAAGCACCTTTGTAGCTTCCAGTGGGCCTGAATTGTGATACTCAAAACCTAATTAGTGCTAGAGTGATTTAATGACCAATTTCCATGCTCATGTTGGGATAGTCTGCAGTTCAATAGTCTGTAATTGTGGTATTGGTTGGAGTGAGGTTGGAGTGTTGTAAATTTGGATGAAAAAATGCCATTCCACTTTGCAGAGCATTGGATATACTTGGTTTGATTTTGTTTGTGCTTGAAAGGGGCCTGCCATCTGTCTAGAAGCGGACATTTCATGGGCAGCTGCCTATGACACCTTGAAACTCATTGATTACTGACTTTGGGACAGAAGTCTTAATGATCTGTCCTCAAGACTTTGACTCTGTGGCACAAGTCTGGCAAAGAGCTGCAGGTTTTGAGCTGCAGCTTCCAGGCTTTTCTGTCCCTATGAAATTGCCAGGCAGACAGACAAGGAACCTGGAATCCCATCCTCTCCAACGACACACCAATGGGGCTGTCAAGGAGCTTGATGAACTTGCTTGTTTTCATAATATGCTCTGACTTAAACAAATTTGCGAATACTAATCAGGGAGAAAATATTCCAGTGTTCTTTCCAAGTAACTGTATTGTAGTATTTCAATTTGAGAAACTCTATCATGAGCAAAAAATAATTAGGCTGTTATATATAAAAGTCAAACCACTGAAATTTTTTAGTGGGAGAAAACATTAAAAGTCTTTAAAGCATCTTAAATATTTATATTAATGAAACACAGAATCAGAACACCAGTCTGTACCAAATATTTGATCGTAAAGCCAGACAAATTAAAACTATGTGGCCTGTCTCTTCAAGGTACAGAATATGAGGAACTGGCCATCTCTTAGTGGCTTCTGTGAAAGAGAGAGAAAGCAGTGCTTGTAGCTATGAAAACTAGCCAGTAATTATTACATATTTGCTTTTGCTTGTTGCAGAGAGGAAGCTGAGAAATCTTTTTAAGCATCTACACTCTTTTTTCAGATGGAAAAGATTGCTATTAATGTATATACCTGATATTGTAGGTATGTCAAGTAGATAATCTTGTGTCACACCCCCATATCCATACATGTGAGGAAGATGTTTTAGTTGACAGCAGCAAGTGTTAGTTTTGTGTTTTAGAGAGTGTAAATGTTCCATGAGGGAGGTCTTTCTTCCTTTAAAATACAGATTTTTTCAGAACAAGAGTAATAAAAACCAGTAACAGCAGTTAGAAACAGTTTTAAGGCATGGCTTTTTAAGCAATCTGTCATTTTTGTATTTGTAAGTATCCTTTAGTTTCTTACAAATTTCAAAAGCTAGTGCAAACTTACAATTTATAAATCTGAGTTACAGAGAGAGTAGCTGTCCAGAGCAAAAGGCCAGCTCCCAGCGCTCTCCCCTGTGGATGGGGATCCTTAGGGATATTCTGCAGAATGTTATCTGTAGTGAACTTTAGACTTACTGGTTATGATTCTTCATAATTTGAGGATGCTCATGTATTAAGCTGTTGTGTTTAAAAAGATAATTCTCAATCCTCAACTTTTTAATGAAAACTCATCTTTCTTTTTGAGAATATTTGCCAGGTGTGGTTTTATCAGGTGTGGTTTCATCCCTGCGTTTCTTGAGGCAGGACATACAACTGTCTATTCTAGATCAGCCTCGAATCTTCATACAGAGCAATCTCTAGCCACTACATGTGCTGTCTGTGGAGTATCTGTTGCTGCTTGGCTGCAACCTACATTGGTCTTGCCTATAATTATTGTACCATGTATTTTCAGTCATTGTGCATACAAAAGCAAAACAAGATAATTGAGTATTTCATCCTTAATGCACTTAAGAAGTGTTAAAACATTCACAAAAGGTATAGATCCAAAGCTAACCCAGCTACGTGCTACAACTCAGTTTGCTTATTTACACACGCAAGAAAGCTTGTGTGAGAAATTAAAGTGAGTTATACCAAAAAGACTGATATTTTATGATAGCTTTGAGTTTCACTAGTATTACACTAAAGCCCAGCAAGAACAACTCACTTGGAGAGTTTTGTCTGGGTGCTAGACTAAGCTGAAATGTCTCTCATCAGACTTCTGTAAGGCAGCTTTATATGCTGCCTCTATTATAGAAATCAAATCTGCTGCCTTAAAATAAGATTGAAAAAACTTTTGCCTGGAGAAGAAGGGATATGAACTATGTAAGATCAAAACTAGCAAGTTAGAAGTTAGAGTTCAGATGCAGGGTGAAATAATCATTTTTATTCAGTATTTATCTGGACTGAATTTCAAGCAGGTAAGCGACGCAAGTAGCGTTGTATTCATGAGTGTGATTCTGAGCTGTGCACTGCATCCGTTCCCGATTATCTGTGTAGGTCAGGAGGTTGTATTTCTGTTACTTCGTTCTTTCTTAAGACAGTCTGTTCAGAGTGCAGTTTGTTTGTAAGTTAGAATATGGCACTTTGCTTGACTTAACAGCATCTTATATTAAAAAACCCCCATTTATTAACAATAAACATTCTTTTATCTGTTACAGAAAATTTGAAGATTCTGTCTTTGGGAAGAAATAACATAAAGAACTTGAATGGATTGGTATGCGCTTCTTAGTGTCAATTCATCGCTAACAAAATGGAGTGCTGTCTAGAACGTGGGATAATTCCCTTGTGTTCGTAAAAGTCTGCTGAATTTACGTTGTTGCCTAACCGTTTATTTTCTCCTTTCACTGTGATTTCTTCATGTTGCTTCTAATTTTTCAGATAATCTCTCTCTCTTTTTTTTGTTTAAACACTCTTCATGTTCGGAGATTCTTCAGCGCTGATTTACTACATAAAAGCATTTTAGAAAGAGGGGTTTTGTTGTCTTTGACAAAGATGAGCAGAACTTTTATTTGAAAATGGCTGTCTGTCTATAAACCCCTTTAAATTCCACTGGCTTTACATGAAAATAATTCCTACAGACTTTTTGCAGGAGGAATTTTCTACCTGAAGATACTTAAGCTATGCTTCTTTACTACATATATTGGCAGTCCTATGAAAACACACTTCATGAGAGTCTGTCCTTTTTATGTTAACTGGCACCCGCAGCAATATGGCTTTAGGGGAGAAGATGGTGGCAGGACTAAGTATAACAGGTAGGGGAAAAACTGTTGAGGAAAAAATTCGATCAGTTTTGTTACATTTAAATTAAGGGCAGAAGAACTTTTTTCAGTCAACTTTTTTGTTTTAATGAATATAGAAATTCTATTCTTCCTGAAGAGATATTGTATGTTTCTCCTGCAGAATGTTTCTCTTCAAAGCTATTCCCACCTTCAGAGATGCCATATCTCTTAAGTGTGAAATGCAGAGTCAGTATGTAATGGCTGGTTTAAAAAACCTCTCTTTTGAGAGAATTATGAAAGCAACTTCTGGCCAACAGGTACAAACATACGTGCACCTGAAATTAATTATTCCCTCATATTGTATAAAACCCCCTCTAAAATAGTTGTTGAATTGCATTCACTTCAGCCAAATTTGTCTCCTCTGCCCCTATGCCTTAAGAACGACTACTCCAGTCAGCTGTTCCTTATGTTATTCTAATACTGTGCTTTCTGTCCTACTAAATATATTTCAGATCATTTGCTCTTAATGCCCGTGAGTATTTGTCATGCATAATTAGGGACCTGCTTAAAAGGAAATGAGGACCAATACGCCTTAGTATTTTCTCACATGAGGTGACCTGTAGCGGGTGAAGAGAGTATCTGAAAAAAACGGAAGATATATTTCCGCTTACCTGAGTAGTCCTGTCATTTTCCAGGAGGCAGTTGCAGATACTTTAGAGGAGCTGTGGATCTCCTACAACTTCATTGAGAAACTGAGGGGTATCCGTGTAATGAAGAAGCTGAAGGTTCTTTATATGTCAAATAATTTGGTGAAAGACTGGGGTAAGCCACACCTCTCTATTCTGTAGCTTCTCCTGTAGCATGGTGAATGCATGAGTTAAGTCACCAAGTAAAAAAACAGTTCTGTATGTTACAGGGCTTTAAGTCTCACTGATAAGCCTGCAGTCGTGTGCTGAATCCCTAAATATCCACTCATGCAAGAGAGTAAAAATAGACTATTGAATTTAACTTTTAAGTCCAAAGGAGTTGTTCTTTGAATCATCTTTCTTGGACTTCTTTTAAAATGCATACCTGTTCTTTAACCTGATACCAGTTCAAGCCCAAGCAATCCCTATCCTGTTGTATCCCATGCTATCTGTGTTTGCTCTGAGTTTGAAAGGAAGGTTTGGTGCAGAGGTACTTTCCGTGTTCCACAATCTGGTTGGTGTTTTCACCTTTGTGGTTGCAGCAGAGTTTGTGAGACTGGCAGAGCTGCCATTGCTAGAGGATCTGGTGTTTACAGGCAATCCACTACAAGAGAAATACGCCTCTGATCAGAAGAACAATTGGATTGAAGAAGCAACCAAACGGGTACCCAAGCTGAAAAAGCTGGATGGTGAGTCTGGGGCGTGAGGCAGTTGGTGTGCGTTAACAGCTTGATATAAGGACAGCCACAGGGAAACGAAGCACAATCTCAGAAATGCGTCTGTGTGCCCATGTAATATTCCTCCCTCCTGTCTTTGGAGTTATTCAGAAGTAGGCTAACTTCTGGCAGCTGAATTTTGCAGCTTTGGCTGCGGGATCTTCTGGAAGCGTTTGATGGATTTTGGAGTATTAAGTACAAGTAGTCTTGCAGCCCACCGATGGGCTTCACTCTTGAAGTTAACCAGTCAAATAGTTTTTTAGCACATAACTAATAGGTAACTGAAACATACAGTTTGAAGTTCTCTTGTGGACTTCACATGTGGATTTGTATAACTATATAGCTAAGCATTTAGAATTAAATAAGTTAACAAGGCTTTCATCTGCCATGTTGAATTACAAGTTTTCCCAGCAAATTTGATTTACAGTTTTCCCCAACCAAAGAGGGTGACATGGGGGAATGGAGATAGACAGGGCTATGTTCTGTTTTGCTTCTGGTGCAGGGACAAGTTTTCAAAATTTCATGCAAGTTTCCTAAATGCCTGAATATCTCCCTCTTGGCACTGTACTAAGCCTCAGTTTATAAAATTGTCCTCTCCTTTTTGTCACTGACATGAAAATATATTAAACCGTGTCCTGCTTTGAAAAGGGAGATAATTTTAAAATCTGTTTTTAAAGATGTTAATTTCTGTTAATGGAGACGTTAGCTGTCCACTGTTACGTGCTGTTTACTAAAGTGATGAAGAGGTGAGCAGGACTGGTAATGCTCATAGAGAGTCAGAGTAGCAGCAGGGAAGGTATGAGTGTAGGGATGGCGACAAGATGACAGCATCAGTGCAGGGAGCAGTGGATGGGAAACCAAAGCAAGACCAACTGAAGTACTAAGAATTACTGGTAAGTGGAAGCCTGGTGATAAAAGTGTACTGCTAGGAAGGATGGCCTGCAGCAGTCCATCTGCTGTTGTAGTAGAAAACATTTTCAGAGTGAAACAATAAATGGAATAGGGCAAGTATCTGTATGGGCAAAGAGTAACCTTGCTAGTGTGAGGTTAGAGCCTTAGTTTCTTAAGCGTTCCCGCAGCCAGGAGTGATGGGCAGCTCTGAATTAGGCAGGTATATTTCCTATGCAATATAGAAAGAGAGGATGATATTTAAGAATGGACACCACAGAAACTAGAAGGTTGAGCAAAAGAGAAGTCAGAAATGCTGTAACTGGCTGTAAGGTTCTTGCTGTTACACTGTCCCAGGATCCTGTTATGCCTATATACTGTATATGAGATGACTAATATGGGGACCTCAAAATTACTGAAATAGTTGAAGATGTGCTGGACAAAAAAGAGGCACTGAAGGTGTCTTTCAGCAGGTAGGTGTCTCCTTTCGGCTAGTTCCTGTGCCAGGAGCCCTGCTCAGCAGTTAGGTCCCTAAAGTACAACAGAAACCGAGCTATGGTGGTTTTATTTTCTGTTTCCTACTGGTGAAAAAAGAAACGCAGCACCCCAATCTTACAGTAAGCAGAGGGCTATCACCACAAGCCTCACCATAGTTCAAATTTCTGCCTCAAGCTGAGCAAAGCATCAATATGACCCAGTTCCCATTACCTAGGTGACAGTGCAGGCCAATGAACATATACCTTCAGGCCCCTGCTGTTCTTGTACTAGTTATTGTACTTGTATTTGACTGTGCTATTTCAGTACCCTATACTATTGGGTTTTGCTACTGTGGGGAAAATATATAAGTTGATAAGTTTTTTTTGGGCTACTAGCATTTCAGCTTATTTTAAATTCATGAGCACATTGCTATGAGGTGGCGTGAACCTTGCAGGCTGCCACAAGCTGAGGTGCCCTTGCTCAATACAGCAGTTAAAAAGTGTTTTGTTTTTTTGAACATACCCAGGGGGTAGGTATAGACCATGATGCAACTATCCAATGCAGCTTTATTCCATGACGGATATCCAAGTTATCCCTCAGAGACGTGACCGCATTGCTTCTTGGATCCACATCAGTACAACTTGTATTTTGTAGTCTGGACATCCTAGTTGGGTATCACTGAGGAGGGATCCCATACTAACTTGGTCATTTATGTTATGGTAATGGCAACACAAAGCAGGGGCCCAACAAGAGAAAGGTGATGTGCTAGTTGGTTGGCTGTTGAACTGACACGGTGCATCACCCAGTGACCATGTTAGACTGATCCTTGCAGGGCCTGCCTTAGTACCTTTTTTATTCCCTGTCACCCAAGAAGCTGGAATAAACCACCTAATAGAAGATGTCATCAGTTGAAGGCTTTTCAAGTTAAGAGCAGTTCAGGTATGTAGAAGTTCATGTCAGTTAGAAGCGGTGGCAGGAAATACAACTATTTCTGCCAGTCCAGCACTTGCCGACAGTCCAGATTAGCTTTCAGGTATATCAGCATTAACTATGTCTTTCTCTGCATCATCTATTCATACATCTTTGCAGATTTTTTTACCTCTCTTTTTTTTCTCTTAGGAATTCCAGTTATTAAAAAAGAAGAAGATGAAGAAGGAGCAAACTGATGACACTTTCTTGTTTGGTATTTAATTATTTAAGTAACTCCAGATAGCTCAGCATATAGAACTTTTATATAAATGTTTGTTTTGAAGATCTTTGGGCAATTTTTAAAAGACCAGCTTATCTCCACAGTCTCTTACCCAAAGAGTTAGTTACCAAAATTCGGGCACACCAATTTTGTCAAGCTTATGACACCTTCTTCAGAGACCAGTGGAGCTGAGTTTATCTGCTGTTTGGCTAGCAAGAGATCTTTACCTAAACTAGTGCATAGCTATTTTTCATCCCCAATTAGAGGTGCTTGTTGTTGACTCTTGGGTTTTAATAGAACTGCTGTAGCTTGTCAGGCCCAGCTGGCCAACATCACCTTTGGAAACACTGAGGCCAAAAGAACAACATTGTGGTTTAGAGACCCATTACAGGCTTTGTTGTGTTTAATTTTGTCATGTGAATCCCTCAATATTTTAAAAGTGTGCGAGTTTGCCTTTTCATCCCCTTAACTGTTATGCCAAACAGGCCCAGTAGTTGTGGACCTACGCACAAAAAAGGGATTGCTCCAATGATCGCTTCTTACTGGCCTTAAGTTTTGACTTGGGTTCTCGCATTGGAGCTCAACTGCATTGCTTAGAAGGCCATGTATAACTTATATATTTATTTATTTTAAAGAGGCAATGGGAATTCTTTGCATGGTTTCAGTGAGACTAAAATATCTGCTAGCTTTTTTTTGTTTTTTTGTCTCTTAATAAGAAATTATTATGTGATCTGTTAGCCTACAGCTGGTTCCTGGTTTTGGTTTGGGTCACTGCTGGACATAATCCTCAGCTCTGGAATCTTCCTATAACTAAGTAGGCTTATACTAATACAGAAACAAACAGTGAACAAAAGACCTGGGTTTGAGGACAGAAAATTTGAGGTTTGGAGATACTAATTTTTTATGAAAGCACAGATGTAAGCAGTGAGAGAAAGTGTATGTAGTTAGTGGGGAAGGTGAGATGAGATGGAAAGTGAGCACTGGAAAAAAGTGTAAGACATACTAAATGTGCTATAAATGTACTTTACTAAAACTATAGTTTTAGTAAAGCCCCTTTATATGACAGATAATTATTTTTAGTGAAAAGCTTTAAACAGTGATGAAGACGTACCTGATTGCACTGCTGGATGCCAAGAGTGGGTCTTTTTTCTTCTTCTCTTTAGAGAATAGATCACTCCATCTTGGTTTTGGTTTTTTTAAAAGCTTTTCTTCTAATTCATGGTACCATCTTTGTTTAAATTAAAATGGTGACGAGTGTACCTGCTGGTTCCAGCCTAGGCATAGAAGGGATAGAGGCAGAACACCACTCAGTT
>VXBO01002688.1:1587716-1647627 GCA_013400135.1 Rhinoptilus africanus
GAAATCTTAGAAGTCATGGTCAGAGATGAAGAGGTAGAATTGGCCCAGGTTTTTTCCCTGCTTGTTAGTACATTGACCTCTCTTCAGAGAGCTGGTGTATGCAGTGATTCTATTGACAACTGCTGGAAAAAGGTGAGAAGAGACCTGAGAACCAGCAGACCACTCAGGTTGCACTAGAAATTGACGCATGTAGAAAAATCTTCAAGCAAGAGAGCACTTTTAACATCCCCTTTGGCTATCTTTTGTATACAGTAATTTTGTAGCATGACCAAACTGTTAAATTTAGGCCTATGTTTATAATGTTGTTCTTGTTTAAAAACTTGAAACTTGTTAAAAAAAATATAATGTTGTTTTATACAAACGTCTTTGGCTGTTGTGTAATGAAATAGTTCAGCTTGTGGTGGGCGTTCAGAAATTAAATTTTGTTCTCATAAACTTTCCTAGCTGCTCAGGGAGCAATGTATTTATAGTATGTAAATGCTGTTCCTTATTGCCTCTACATCTTAGAATAGAAAATAACTTACGCTTTAAAAATGCTGATACATTGTGATTGCTGTCATCCGATACATAATATTTTTCAAGCTTTTAAGGCACTGGTTGTCAGACTTTGTTCTTAGGTCCTCAGAGAAAAGTCTACTACTGCTATATGGGGAAAAAATCCAAGTAATTTAAATAGCTAGTCTTTCTTCAGTACAATTCACTTCCAATTTAAGTTCTGTTAAAGCAATATACCATCAATTCCATTAAACCAGGACATGAGACGGTTAACTGATTAATAAACTTTAGCCTTCAGTAGACAGTGTCACTGAAATGTAATTTCAAAACCCATATATAAAGAAAAGGCTTTTTACCCCACAGTCCATAGCAGTTGGTCTCAATAATGACAGGAATAGCATCCTGCAGGGATGGGTGGAATGCTATTTAAAAACCATGTAGGGAACCACTGCAGAATTCCTCACACTACCACTAACTCAAAGCTCACTAATCACTAAAATGCTTTAAAAGGGACTCTTTCAGTATTTGAAGTAACTTCCAGAAGCTTGGGCCTGGGTCTACCAATTAAAAAAAAAAGATGAAAACCAAAATGCCCAAAACTTGTACTTTTTTGATCATCCAAAGTTCATTTGCAAGGCTTCACAGTTTTAGTGCCAAGAAGCCAGCCTTTGGCATTTTTGCCAGTTGGCTTTGCCAGGGAGGGAAATAGATTATTTAAAGCCTTAAACAAACTCGTGGGCTGCTCTCTGAAGTGAAGGCATCAGTGTTTCCTGTCTTTTTTTGCCCATCAAGCAAAGTACCACTTACTTCTCCAAATGCTGTTGCTGATCAACAGCCGCATCCACAGCAGTAAGTCAATTAAAACAAGGGCTTCCGCACTGAGCTGAAAAAAAGAAAGAGCATTTCAATGTCTTGGGCTGAGTCTCTCTCCTGCCAGCTTTGTCAAGAATATCAAAATTAAAATTTGTCAGCATAAATTAAAAACTAAAAAGAAAACAGGTGTGCCGCCTTGGATTCGAACTGAAATCTAGCAGGAGGCCGGTCAGACACCGATACACGGGTCTACCAGCTGCTTTATGTAGTGAAACATTGGCGGCTTTTAAAGACCTCACGTCCATAGGTGTGAGAAACAGTATTAGAGTTAACTAAAACCAGTTAACTCCCAAACCAGGAGGAACCTTTGTTCTGAAGATGGATGGAAGCATACTAATGTTTAAAATCCACAGCAAGAGATCCATCTGAGGGAATGAAGTTAGCACCGTTTAACAACATATGTTTAAAACCCCGCCTTCGATTCAGGTAACAGGCAAGTGCCTCTCAGACAGTATTTACCAAAACTTTTTTTTCAACTCAACCATTGAAAAATATGATGCGATATGATTGCAATGATGGAGTCGTTGTTTCTACAACCAGCAGATCCAACTACCAAACAGCAGTGACCTTAACTCTTTTCCCAGCAGCTCCAGAGTTACCTCAGTCTCTACTTTCTGTCCCAGCTACAGCCATCCAGGAATCCAGACAGGTCTCTCCGCTACCAAGTTACTCCCTGCTGCCTTTGTAGTTGTTTGAGGCAGGGTCAGAATCCAGCTGGCCTTATTTACATCACAGAAGCCAACCTAGAACTACTCCCCGCCAATTTCTAACACACTGCCAAGGTTGTTACTGGCATTCAAGCGGGGTGCTTGGCCTGGAGCGGGACACACACACAGAATCAACATTTCTGTAAAGCACCTGCAGCAGCAGCTGCCATGTTTTGTTGGATATAAGACATAAAACACATTGCAGGCCGGTATCTTCAAGAAGTTTACCTTGAGAAACAGCCTGGAGGATTGCTACAGAAAGCAGGGAGATGGGTACGAAGAGAGCGCAGATTAGCTCAAGGGACTCACAACCGCTTCCTTTGCACGAACACACCACAGGCACCATCACCCCGAACCCCCAGCCACTCCCTCATACCATCAAAACACTCAGCTATGAAACTATTTTTTAAACCTCATTTAATAAAAGGGTTTTTTTAGATATAGAGGATATTAAGTAAATAAGTTACATAGTACATTACAATCACATCAGCAAGATTTCTTTTAGTGTATTAATATTTTATAAAAAAGCACACAAAAAATAAATTCAGTCCAGTCTATCACAACTGTACAGCAACAGGTAAATATATTTATATATGTACATTTTTAACATGTAACAGTCTTTTAAAAGGTGCCCTAGGCAGCAAACACACAAAAGGAAGTGTCTGCTCACTTGTTAAAATAAAAGTAATATACTTTATTATAAAGCATTTATACAGTAATTACAAAGGCTGACTGCTCCTGTACAGTACACCAAAGCTTCGACTACAAATGTAAAAACAGAACATAAAAAGAACGAACGCAAAAAAGTTTATATCAAATCTGAACTACAAGGGGAAAAATACATGTGGAGAAGCTGCGGGAAACTGGTTTTTAAAATATACATTTCTATAAAAATATATATTGTCTTCTAATCTGGAGAAGTTAAGGGGTTTTTTCAGGCTCAGCTGTCAGTGAAATCCTAGTCTGGGACAGAAAAGTCCTTAGACAGCTGGGGATTCAGAGGGTGTGTCTTCCTAACATTAGACACAGGAGAGAACGAGGTGAGTGAAGCAGCTGAACCCAAGCGATGAATTTACCTAGAAACTCGCCCCCACAAAAATCCAACATGATCTGTAGACACTGCTTCCCTGTCTCTTTAAAGCTTTATAAACTTTCAGATGTACATCAGAAGATAAAATAGGGAGAAAGTTTGTGTGGGAAAATGCAGTTTAAAATAAGGTTTCTGGCAGAGGTAATCATTGGACTAAAAGTGCCACTGTATGAAAGCAGAGAAGGCTTCTAGGACTACAGTCCTCCCTACACCCATCCCTTTTAAAACAGGATCTGTATAGATAGGGACTTTCTACTCCGCTGCCTGAAAGAGAATTAAGAAGTGTGTAATTGCTGAGAGTGAGAAAGCTCACTCTCCAGTTTTAGGTTTAGGAAACTTTTTTTTGAATGCTGATTTTAATCTAAGCTTGTTACAATGATAAAAATTACCAAAAGCTTCGGTTTGATAAATCAGAGGGTATTTTTAGCTAATTTGGACTTCACGTTACATCTCTAGTATGGGATTAACAGATTTAGAATGGCTATCTTCACCCTACATTTAAACAGCTACATTCCTACCTGGTCCTAGCTAGCAAAATGCCACGGTCCAAAACGCCGACTGAAATTCTGTAGGCCTTTAACTTACAGAGCTGAGTTCTCAGATACTGTTACCTGCATCAGTAAACGGAAAAACATGAAATAAATTAAAATGCAGAGTTGATGTTCTTGCAGCTAGACTGCAAAACTCCTGTAGCTGTATCAGATACGCATCACAAGTGCATGCAGATACCCAGTAATTATACACACACAGTCTTACAAAAGGGAGGTGCCGTCCCATGCAGAACACAAACCTGAAACACTGAATCTAGCTGTAAAGGGCAGACAACACGGGCAGAAAGACAGAAGTACGCAATCAGGGCAAAAGGCGATCTATTGCTGCATCTCCTCAATGCCCAAGGCTGGCATCGGGACTCTCTGACTGCTGGGTATAGAACCACCTGAAGCCTGGCCTCGCCCTGTAGAAGGCAAATCTATTAGTACACGTTTACAGACTTGCAGTCTATAAATCTGGTGTTTGTTCCCATGGAAGAGACAGGTAAGGCAAAGAAACGCCTTCTTCAAACTCAATGACTGAACATACACGGCCTTCTTCCTAAATGAACAGCGAACCCTTATACTAAATGGGGATCAGTAAATAGCCCTTTAAACGATGGAAAATAACAAGCATAGGATTGTAAAATGGACAAATCAACAGAGCATAGAGAAGAACCTTTTTTTAAAAAAATTAATCGTAATTGTAACAACACAGCCTTAAATTAACACTGTGCTGCAGTAAAGAGCCACTTGAGTAATTTTTTCGCCCACTAAGAAGAGTAAAAGAATTCATACCAGAGTAGACAAATTCAGCTCAAATGCTTTGTCCACAGCAACTCTATGCCAGCTTTTGCTAGTAGGCAGGATGCAATTCAGATGTAGGATCAATTCCTAACTGCTACTTTAAGAAGTGGCAGCAGGTTTGGGTTTTTTTCCTCCTTTGCTTTTAAACAAGGCATTCAAAGGAGCATTTTTGCAGATTACCATGACAGAAAAAAGGTCTTCTGGTGGCTACTAGCAATACGCAAACATGCTCAGAAACATTTCCATTTGATGCCCCTTACTTGGAACATTTACCTGATTTTGGTCATCCACGCTAACCCACAGCTCTTAGAGGTTATCCTCAGAAAAAGCCCTTTTCTGATTTTCTTCCAGTGACAGACCTCACTATACCAGACCTTCCTGTTCTCTTCGACTGCAGCGGGGTGTTGTAGCGAAACAACTAGTACTGGATTCAGCACGTCATACACACACCATTTTTGTGCAATTAAAGAAAATCTATTTCTTCTTATCAGCACCTGAATGGCTTATCTTTGATAAGAGGAAAAACTACTCTTCTATTAATTTCCTAAAATAGGGAGAATCAGTGAAAGATCTGGTCTTTGTAAGACTATAATAATGCTTCCGTTCAAGCATCATCATATCTGAGAGAAGATAACATTGGTAGTTAAAGCAATCCCATGATTTGCTTGTCCTTCATTTCATCCAGTCAGTTGTTTGTCACCATAATTTGCTACGCAGCACCTAAAACTGCTCCAAGCTTGAAAACTCCTGAGGGCCATGACTCAATGTTTACTCATTATCACCCAGGCACACTTCCAGACACCAGAAATACTAAATGCAGGTGACACACAGAGCAGAAGAGATGTCCCGATTTCCTGCCCATAAGGAGAACAGTACATTTCAGTACAAACCTCTCTGCAGATTTGCCTTACTGGAGAAGACAAGCAAGTTCTAGTGTAGCATCCTATTTTCTAGCTGGAACTGTACCCGCTAGTCCATACTATCCCTTGCTTCTTCCTAAACATCTGCTCCTGATCGCTGTCAGAAATGAGACCTGGCGTTAGACAAAAAAAATCTTCATTTTTGCCACATTTCTCAACGTGTGCCAGTTCCACCTCTATCTCCATGTCTTTGTTAGGTGTTTCTAGGCCTTCTTTGTCTAAGGAAGTGTTCTACTGCTATGACACTGGTGTTCCGGATGAATACATTCATAACAGCAGTGTAACATATTGACGTTACTTTAAATCCTTTTCAGATATACTCACAAGGCCTGCTTGTTCCTGAGCTGTTGCCCTGCAGTTCTGGAGGTCTGGAAACTATTGGCAACTTCCCAGAAACACACTTCAGAAATTGCATCACTGCTTTTCACTGGAATTAATCCCAGTACTACAGGTGGACCATGAGGTCCCAAGCCGCTTCACCTGCTGTCTGTCCTGGTACAGTGTGCTAAAGCTTCTGTTCTCTAGAGGGCCCTAGGATAATGATAGAAAAGCATTTTCTCCAATTTACAAAAGGAAAAAGGTAACAATCAACATTGAAACTCTCAATACGAAGACTGGGTTGCTTAAGCTTCTTTTAAAAGATGAATAGCTTTTAGTTCTTTGCAGTTTTTGAATGATTTTAACAGTGCGTGACATACCATCTGCTTCCACAGCCTAGTTAGTCAACAAGACCTGTGCATTTAGGGACACGAAACAGTCATCCAAACGCTGGAAGGAATCCTAATTTCGTTAGGAATGAAAAATACAACCTTGGCAGAAAACTGAACACTTAAAGGCAAAAGTGTCAACATTGAAAAAAGTGCAGTCCTTAATGATACTCCTACTTATTTTGTAAGAGTAGTAACTGTTTCTGCTGTTAAGAAAAAGGATTATATCCAAAGGCATATATATGTCAGAGCCAACCTGGTACAACAGACGGCCTCTCAGACTCAGAAAGTGAAGTAATCATGGTTCCATAAAACCAGAGGGCAGGAAAAGACTGCCAGATGGCACGCTGGAGTTAGAGCTGCCTTCCATAGTTAACCTGGAACTTACCTAGCAGCTTGAAGGGTCAAGATTTAAAAAAAAAAATAAATTAAGAAAAATCAGCCAGTCAGGAACATTCTGTAGCTCACATACAGCAACCCTGCTAAGATCCCGGCCTGAGAATGCAGGAGCAATGGGCTCCCTCGGTATGGCACCGCTGGAGTGGGACACAGGCGATCCCACACACTGCTGGCACCGGGGAGCTGGGGGATCAGCGGGGCCTCAAGCACTGGCTGGAGGGAGGGAGCTGGGACCGACCGGCTGTAAAGCACGAGGAAGTCATCTGATTCTTTACATCTTTATGAAATAATGGTTAAGTGCGGGCTGTAAGGATGTACAGAATAATCCCGCACAAATCAAACACCTATGTCACCTGGACCACTTTACTACTTCTTAACTCTCTTTCACCAGCAGGCTTTTGGTGGCTAGGCTTTTTGGGCTATTAGCATGTGTCAGTTCTGAAGGAAGAGTCAGCCTCAGCACAGAGCAAGGCTCACAGCGGGAGAAGCCAGCAGGCAGGGCTGTCCAGCCACCGGCGTGGAAACAAGTGATAAGCTCCTCCTGCACCTACAGATTGTCTGACAGGAGTATTTGGGAAACTGGGGCCCCACCATACAAGCTCTTGATGATGGCAATTTCAAGGAATAAACAAGGGCTGCCACAAGAAAGAAACAGATGCATTGAGAGGTAAAAGCCATCACAGAGGGATCACTGCTGGAGATGAGAGTCCGTTCCTCCCATCTCCAAGGTGCACACAATCCAGTGCACTAAAGGTCTTGGTTCATTTTCACTAAACAAACTTGCTCCCATTTACGCCAAGTCAAAACCAGCAGTTTTCATTTCAAATTGCACTTGCAAAGCCCAGACTACTTTCCCTTAAGTTAATCAAAGGCAGACTATTTTGTTTTCCAAGATGAGACAACCTGCCAGGCCTGTGGCTACTCTAATCCCTCAGGATATTTTTATATCCGTTGCTGCATTCTTAATGGCATAAAAGAAACCACCTCAGGCTTCCTTTTGAAAAATAATACTTCCTCTCCAAAGGAAGAAGTGTCTTGCTTATCCCAGTTTTCATTTTTGTGAAGCAGAGGCAAAAAGTGCACACCACCTTTCCACAAAACTTGTTGGCTGCCCGAATAAATGCTCAGAAAGGCAGGAAAGCATAACAGGAAGGAGAACTTGCTGAGAAAGGAAACATCTAGAAGTCACCAGTGTCACAGTAACTGGATACACTTAGCTCAGAGCAGAGCATCATTTTCTTGCTCTGGTCCGGAAACCTTTATATCCAAGAGTCCTGTTATCATGATTCCTGACAAGCACAAAAAGAAAGGTCTGACTGACCTGAGAGAGAACTTACTTCCACTGCAGGTGACATTGTTCTATATTATGTACCTCTGATATCATAAATAGAATAGAAATCTTATTTGTTGTGTTGTTTGTTTTTTTTTTTAAAATCCAAGTTGAAACAAATCTTTTCATCTACCACTCCGGCTTGGTCAGTACTGGCAAGGTGAAGTGGAACACGTGGCATGAGGAAATGGCAGCACTGAAACTGAGACCTGATGGTTCAGGCAAGAAAAGTGCAAGCAAAAAACAGCGAGACCACCAAGAGGGAAGTTGGGTCCAGCCTTGCTACTCCCTCCACACGTGGTCTGCTGCTATATTTCTCCATCTTCATCCGAGCTCGCACTGCTGCTTCCACTGCTGCTGCTCCCACTCTCACTGCTCTCATCCTGCCGGGCCTGGCTGTGGGCTGCTGCTGCCGCCGCCGCTGCTGCTGCCTCTCTCTCCTGCTGCTTCAGTGCAGCTGCCTTCTTTTCCTGCTCCGCGTGGCTTTTCATGTGAGCGCTGCGGCTCTTCACCTTGTAGAACACCCTGAGGAAGCACACATGGACATTAGTATTGGTCTCTCTCACAGCCTCCTTCATTAATTCTCCCAAAGAACAACTTTTGCTCCAGCCTCAAACTTGTGGGCTTTGGCACAGGAACTTAGGTTGGTGTTGCAATAGAGCATCAACACAAAACCCCACTTCTGGCCCTGCGTGTGCCAGCACTAGGCAGAGCGAGATCCTGAGCAACCTTCGTTTCTTAATACAGCCATTTCCTCTTATCTCTCATTCACCTCAAATCCTCTAAATTCAGAGGGGCAGCACTGGTATCTGAAATATGCATATGCTGCTTAACACAACAGGGACCTGGTTTTTAGGTACTCCCTCTATGCTGCAAAAACATAAAATGCACACAGAAGTGAACAGCCACCAAGTGCCACTCCTGACCCTCATCCATGCAGCTAGAAACACTTCAGCTTTTTCCTCCCAACTTTGCACTTCCATGCTCTACCTCTCCACCTTTTGCCACTAACCATTTGGATTTGGCACCAAATGTCACAAGTTCAGACACCGTTAAGAATACTTGCCTGCTTCTCCTTTGTCAGTGGCCAATGACCAAATCCTAACTGCTCCACCTCTCACAGCCCTGCCCTTTCCAATGCCACACGCTCCCTGAGGGCACAGAGACAGGGTACCTTGGCAGGACCAGCCAAGTCCCAGCCACAGCAGGAATCTGTCAACACCCTGGTGATGTAACTACACAGACACTGCATTTCCTTGCCATCCCCTAACTGGGATTACAAGATTATCGTAATAGTTTTTAAGAGTAAGAAATTTATATGGAGAACTGAATTTTCTTGACATTTATGAAGCTGTTGGCAACAAACAAAGAAACCACTGAAACCATGTAAGGAAAGACAAGCGTATTTTACAGACACAAAAGATGGGTGGCAGTTTAACCAGCTGAACTGTGTACCCACTGCCCTAATACCTGCTGCTACAACAATGGTATTTCTACACCACTGTTCATAAGTCTATACCATGCTCTTAATATGTGATCTAGCAAATATATAGAAATTACGCGTTACAAAAATGTAGGCATTTTTTCTAACGGCAAAAATGAGAGGCAATACAGCAGCTGTCTCATCCCATTTGAGGAAAAACAGTCAGTAGGAGGTAAATATCCAAGTAGTAGTATCTTAATATCAATATACATAAAAATCCCTAATCTGTGAGGTAATAATTCATTAAAATTACTGCCAGTGTCTGTGGCCTAAACAGACAGAAGGAAAGCTCATTTGAGAATAATCTGCCACAGGATACGCCCTATTGCAATTTTGTGACTATTGCTGGAGGCAGAGTTGCTCTTACCTTCCACATTTTTTACATGGAAATGTGTTTTCTGTGTTCTGAGTTTTACTGGTAGCATCTGATTTTATCTTCTGTTTCCGCCTCCTCCTCTGCACTGGAGTAGTAATAGGCTTTCGAGGCTTCACTGTTGTCTCCCTTGGTTTCCTTACGATTCTGCTTGTGACAGTTGCCTCTTGGCTCCTCATATTGGCATCATTTGCCTTTGGAGAGAGGGGAACAGTTCAGGCAAACTGAAACTTAAACCCACCATCAGAAGGAAGACGATGGCTGCGCTTCATTTATTCCAGACCAAGGTTTAACTTAATAAAAAAGACTTCAGGATATTTTCAGGATATTTCTCATCACAGTCCTATGAGTACACCAACCGCAAAGAAACATACTGGGTCTTTTCCCCCCACTTACTCATCCCAGTTCTCCCACCACAGCACACAGTCTGGTTGCTACTAATACTCCAAGCTGCCTCAGGCCCAGTCTCTTGCTCTGGGAGACGCTGGAGGTGTCACATCTGCAGCTGAGCTGTCCACCTGGTATTTTCCGAACTAGTTGCAGAGTGAGGGTGGCACAGAAAGCACAACATGCACAATGCAGCACTTACTATTACACCATCTTGTAGTGCCTCTTCGTCTTTGAAAGGACATGTGCTCTTTCTGTTATCCGACCATTCCTCTGCCTCCTCCTCCTCTTCTTCTTCCTCCTCCTCCTCATGCTCCTGTTCTTCACTGTAAATGTCCCTTCTGGGAGGAAGAACACGTGCAAACCTATGGGAACTCTTCATGAGAAGACAAAGGAACTGTTAATTTTGGTGTCTGTAATTAAATGTCATTATGTGACACAGGACACAAGTTTGTGAGTGTGGACTCCTCCACACTGACTAGACCGTTTCTGTTTTTGATTCTACCAGCAGTTGAAACAACACACAAAATCAGACTTCACACAACAGCGCAAAAGAGGTGAGAGAAATTTAGGAAATTACCTTGATGTCAACTTCAGCTTCATCTTTCATAGATTTCTCATTAGCAACATCAATGTCCCCAAAGATTAAGGTCCCATTGCGACCAATTTTCACCTGTTTCTTGTATGTGTAGTAGAATTCCACACACTGAGCCACTGTTTTGGTTTTTATCTGGTGTTTAAAAAACACAAAAGTCCAATGGATTACATATTTTCAGAAGGCTTATAAGTAATTACTAAAAGGGTAATAAATACGCTTTGTATTTTTTCCTCAGTAGTCTCCATTCCACCACAACTGCTGTTAAAGCCTTCTTTTCTGTGTCATTCGCCTGTACGCCCCGGCACGCAGCCCATCCCCTATTACCACTGTTATTCACCAAGAACTGCAGGACCAACTTTCCAAAGAAAAGCTGTTCAATGTAAAGGTGACAGAACCTGGCATTTTGTAAGCTTAATGCACCTCTCAGCCCCCGAAACATTCCAGTTGAGCTGTCAGGCTTGAGAGCAGCCTTTCAGTTTTATGGAGGAGCTTTATTTTCCAGCAGGACCAGAGCAGAATACCGATCCAAAAATGGAAAGGAAGGTTTGCGGCACTTTCCCATTTTGGCCACCTACATTTCATACACATGTGGTGGTACACAGTTATCAGTACAGACCTGTGACCATCTACATATTCTCTATCAGTGATTTTTCTGGAAGTTTCAGAATATATTCTTAGATTCTGGGCTTTTGAAACTTAAATGCCTTTTGGGTCTTTATTCAGAGGAAATATGTAATACAGCTCCTGATTTTGCGCGCTCCTTCAGAGATTTCCCCCACCCTGAAGTGCCATACATGATAATTTTTACTATCATTGACACAGAAAACCGGAAAGAAAGATCCTAAAGGATGCATCATTCACATATCCTTCTTTGGTTCTTTTCATCAGTAGCAAGGGTGCATTTCTCTTTAGTTTTGTAAGCAAGTGATTTAAGCTGTACTGGAACATTACCAGCACTCTATAAATACGCCCTGTAGAAGTGATATCCACTGCGTGGACTAATGAAAGTAATGCAGTAAGTACGAGGATTAAGTTAACAGCAACAGCAAAACAAACGCTATTGTTTTAGCTATCTAGTGAGATTTTATGCTGTGCTGAATGATAAAATTTCTCTGAAATCTTTTGAGTGCAAGACTTAATGCTTATCAAACTCCCGGTATTTAATGCTCCACAAACATGTAAGAATGTATCATTGCTATCATTAAAAAAGAAATTAACTTACAAGCTTTTGGACCAAGAAAAAGTCTTTCTTGTAGATTGCAATGCCTTTGTTGAAAAGCTTTTTTTCAGCAACTTTCCACTTGTCTGATCCTGTAGAGGAAAAAAGTTCCAATTTCAAATGTTTACTCTTCTACATACTTCTTCTCTATGTTCGCCTTAAAACAGACATGGAGGGGAGCAGTCTCACACCACACCTCATCCAGCAAAACCACAGGCTGCTCTTAACCCTTCCCCTACTGCTCCACTTCAGCCCTCCTCTCGTCACTCCCTTTGTGGTACATCTAGTACTCAGCACCACAGGTTAACTCAGTTCAGCTTGCAAAAACCAGCCCATTAGATGAACTAAGATGTTTTCCAAAAGGCACACTTTGTGGTGGCCCAGTCATTAGGTTTTATACAAGGGAAATGGTAGGGCAGGAGAACAGGATCTTCTCTCTCAGCAGCAACTGTACCTCAAGATTTAGTACATCTCAAATATTCCTACTGTCCTAGCACCCTTGCCTCTAATAATAAACAATTTTTGGAATCTCCTCCGGCCTTAGAGATATTACTCAAGTAATATTTCCCGACCATTATACTAGGACTGCGTAATAATGAAGAGATGTAATTTCTATGCTTTGTGGCGCCAGCTATTAGATGTCTCTCTACCACCTTACACCAGGTCTTTCAGGTGGCTGGGGTCACTCTAGATCACTGAAGTCAGTGTCACATGGCTGACTATTTTCTAATTGAGTACAAGACTACAAAGGCAGGTTACAACATTTAAATTTTGCAGAAACATTGACATTTCAGCAAGCTTGAAAACTCTTCCCATAAACCCTCCCTTAACGCCACCCTGGAAATTCATGCCAGAGAGGCTGTGGTTCTGAAGTTACCACAGCTTTTCTTGTTCGTACCAGCTATCTTTCTGCATTCTCTGTGGCTTAGTGCAAGGGATCACATTCCCTTTTCCCCAAAGAGAATATGAGAACACACACATATGCAAATACACGCATGCATGTGTTCTGAGAGATGCAGCATTTTTAACACTATAAGTGTCATTATTTGCTCAGGCAAAATTTGTGGCAAGCCATCATTTGATTTACCAAAGAGAAGAGTCACCTTTTAATCTTACTAAAATGTTACAGAGTTCCCCAAAAGAGCAGAAAACGATAGAAAAATTCCTTTGTGACAGACAACCAGAATAACTCTGTGCTGCCTAACAAACCTGTGTAGTGATAATCTGCCAAAGGGTGGGTGGGTGATCGTACTGGCCTCTTCAATAGCAGATTAGTCAAAGCTCCCTAAGATAAACACAAATAAAATGATTAATTTAATATTTAGGGTATTTAAAACAAAGATCAGGCAACTGTTAATCCTCTCCTTTCTCACAAGCTAACTGAAAAGAATCATAGCACAGCTTAACGTTTAGGACAGTTTAATATTTGGGACAACTTTAAAAATCATATTCTTGACTATCCACTGAGTGTTGGGTACTACAGGCAAGTGGTAAGCTCTTGGCACCTCTTCACGTTTCTGTGAATTGACACTTTCCAATGCAACCACCATGGTACTGGGAGAGAGTTCATTCCACAGACTGACACCATGCAACAGTTTCCTCTCATTCACTGTAGACCGAAATCACAAACTCACATCCAAAAACCCTGCCCTAAATGAGGTCTGTCCTCAACATCTGAGTTGTTGTGATCTTATCTCACTTAACAGTACTTCAAAATAAAACAGAGCACTCATGTAACTGAAAGATTTCACAAAAAAAAAAAAAAAAGCCTCCCAAGCTGCTTTTTACTTTGCATTTAATTTGGAAGTGCTTTCAAAGTTAATCAAGAAGGAGAAAACGGAGTCCTGCTTCCATCAGCAGTATAGACCACCTTAACAGTGAGCTCCCGCTGCCCGCGGGGGCAGCCCTGCTCCTCCCTAATGCCAGCAACAGCATTCACAAAGGTGGGCTGGTTCTGGGAACTTACCTCGCAGAAACCCAATGCATACACACAAAAATTACTTTTTATTTGTTCCCTTCTCCAATGCAGGTCAATAGAGCCCCTCAAGTGTCAGTGCTGGCACAGTCCAGGGGATGGGAAACAAGCAGTCAGGCAAAAGTGTGGGATACGCCTGACCACAGGGCTGATTTATGCCCGGTTAAATCAATCATAGATCTATAAGAGCACGACAACCCTGTGCTGTAAGCTACGGTCGGCTCTTGGATATTACCTCCCAGGGGTGTCTAAGGGCATTGGGCACTTGTGAATATGTATCACATCTGACAATACTGATATAAAATTAATAGCACTGCCGTTCTATATTCTATAGACATCCACACAGAAGTTACACGGATCTACCAAAAGTAAGAGGAGCAAGACACTGCACTTTTTGTCTCAGCTTCAATCCCAGCCTCTTATTTTTCCTTCCAACATAGTCATCTTCCCAGGAAGACAACATTTAAGATTCATTTAGCAGTAGAGCTCACTCACCCTGGTAGACTCTCAGCCTGTTTGTTAAAAAGCCAAACACCTTGAAGTTGGAAATATGCAAGATAGTAAGTGAAAACATGGTACTGTACATCATGCAGAACTTTAGGGACATCCAAGGGACACTAAACAAGGAGAGACAGATGCACAGGAAGGAGTTTGCAAGGCTCTCCTCTCATGAAGTGACAGGTTACCTGGCCTTCAATTAACATCTTTGACCACATCCAGGTGAAAAGCTGGAAAGACTCACCAGAATGCTTCCCTTTGCTTCATGTAAGAAATGCAGCGCCAGCTCCTGGTTGGTTCCAGCCCCAGGAAAAATGCTTGAACAGGCAGCAGCTAGCAGGTTTTCCACTATTTCCACAGAAGTGCCAGAAAAATTCAGATAAGAAGATTAAAATGGAGTTTCCTACAGGATTTGTATCATTAATTAGCTCTTTTGAAGCAGAGTTAGGCATAACAAAAGTAAAATTCTTAAAGAACTTGAATGTCCTCGCAAATTTATCTGGGTCAAATTTGGACACGAGAACTCACTAGATGGCAAGGTCATGCAGTATTACTCTGCATGCAGCACTATTTACACATGGAGTTTCTCGCAAATCTCTTCCCTTCTATAATGTCTTTCCACCTCCCTGCACCTCCGTTATTCCTGAATTCCGCCTTATGTTGTGAATTTCCATTTCGCAATACCCGTTCTTCTCTCTCATCAGAAAGATTTCTCCCAAGCCTACCCACTTCCTCTTCCCTTCAGGATTTATACATGCCACAGCCCATGTGTACCAACAGCAGACGGCTCCCCAGGCCTGCTAGTGGCTGCCGCAACTCCTGCTTCCTCATCCTGACTTCAGCCTACAACTTGATTTTTCAAAAATACTGTTATGTCTGGAACATCCCTTGAAAACACAGAAGTTGAGTGCACGTGGTGTTCAGATGTTAATAAAAACAAGGAAGCTTCACTGAGCAAAAGGCTGCTCTTTGCCTAAACAGTACAAACAGTCCCATTTTAGCTCAATTAAAAAAAAGGTCCCACCAATCTCTCTCCTTGGTGTTCTCAAGATCACTCAAACATGGCACTTGACTGGCAGCTCTGAGACATTTTAAATTATGCCTACAGTAGATATGTGGTTACCCCTACAGCTACTGTGACAATTCAGTTCTATTTACCAGCCTTCCACATTCTTACCATTCCCTTGGGTGACTTTGTTGGTTTCCAGGTCGCCCCACGGCTGCCACACCAGCTCTGCTTTATGTTCATCAACCGCTGCCAGAGATCTGTCTTGGAGCGATGGGATTTCTGCTTGAAAGCGAGTTCCTACATTTATCCGCCTGCAGAAAAGGTAACAAGTAACGGTCAAGCTCCCTTTCCAATATCCAGAAAATCTCCATTTCTGCTAGAAGCACTAATTACGAAGAAACTGAAAAGCATATAATTGCTCTTGCACATAATATGAACACAACTTTCAGCTGCTGTAGGTTACCTTAACAAGTATGACTCAAAAGGTGAGAAATTTTACATCCATTACCAGTTTCCATTGTCTTAACAATGGCTGAAATTATATTTAAATTTGGATCTCCTGATAACTGCTCAAAGAACAGTTGTTAACTTTCAGCAATCATCACTTTTTGAGAGGCTGTGGACTTCTCTCGTAGCATGCTTCCTCCACGTGCGTAAGTTAAGTGAGCCTTTTTTAGTATTAATGTTTTGCCAGCCATAACTACAGAATCATAGCATTATTTAGGTTGAAAAGGACTTCTGGAAACTATCTGGTCCAACTCCACATTCAAAGCAGGATCAATCTCAAAGACTGATCCTTTATGATCTTGACACAAGCTAGTATCTTCTAGAAACCATTTTTAACAACTGAAACCAGAAATATAAACCAATGGCAGCTGTATTGCTCACTCTGTGTCAAACCCAAATCCCGTTCTTTGAGCAGCAATCCCATACTTTTCGATTCTCAGCAGGCAGATTTTTCACAACACGCAATCCACATACTTGCTTTAAGTCAAGACCATCCACAGAGTTTCTACTCTGTACTAGCAAACAGGATTTTGTGCATGGAGATAGGCAAGAACCACCACTGAAAGGCTGCTCTACCACTCGGAGGCCTGGAGGTCTACACCAACAGCACAGCAAGCAGTGAGAGCATGGGTGTCCTTTATCATTGCTCTGCATTTCTTATTCAGTGGCAAAATGCACAGACATACAGCAGCAGCTACACAAACTCAGTGTAAAATAATTCAGATAAAGTTCAAGGACAACTCTCTAAGTAATATATGTATGCAATTCTGAGGTCCAGAAGAGAGCAAAAGAAATGTGCAAGCTACTCCAGAAAAAAAGACCCTTCAGAAAACCGAGATACCAAAAAACCCAAGATATTTGGGAACAGCTGCTGCTCAGACCACTTTGAATATAATGAAAATCTCCTATTCTGAAATAAGATAACTACACTTAGTGAAAAATGTTCCTCTTTCAGATGTCAGCCAACTAGCACCATACTGGTAGCTCCTGAAATAGTAAAGGATGGAGAAGTAAGCTCTTTTTTTGAGAGCATACAGACAGTGCCCACAAGATGATTAAACTCTGGAGTCGCTTCATTAGAAAAAAGGTGAAACTCCCTGCCCACAGCAAGGTTTGCTATAATTCTCAAGTCCTGGCTTTGCACCCAGCACGAGTGGAAACACAATGACCAGAGAAAAAAAAGCATGATCCAGTACAATAAGGAATAGTAACAAAAACATGTGAGAAATGCCAGCCTCCATACTTTTCTGGTCCTTTTCGTTTCATAATAGACATGTGTATGTGTCACTTCAGAACAGGAGAGTCTGGAAAAGGTATGAGGAGACCTTGAAAGAACACATATAACCCATACAAAAATCCAGGGAGATAATAGCAAATATTCCAATAGGATATTCTGAAGTCATAGAAGACTGGTATCAAATGGAAGGAAGAGGGTTTGATTTTCTGTTATGGAAAGGGAAGATGGAAACACCTTCATACCTTTTTGCCTGCCTATTTTGCTACTGTCAGTAAGCATCTGCGTTGTGAGATGTTATGAGTTGGAAAAGCCTCAATTCATAACAAATGGCTGACTTCGAACACACATAAAAAGAGATTTTACAAACTATTTCTTTTGCATCTATAGCAGTTCCAGATCTACTTCCTCATGCTTGAGGGGAATGGTTCATGGGTGTATAAACAAAGAGATGCAGAAGGTAACTGCTACAGCTCTGACTTCATACACCCATTCAGCAGCAGTTTGACACTGATAGGGTGGGATTCCTACTTGGACAAACAGAATCTGATAGATGTACAGATCAATGCTAACTTCCAGTAGGTGATGACAAAAATGATATCCAGCATGACAGATGTAGCAGGCAAGTTTTAGACAGGCTGCCATATACTATTTGCCATTTTCCCAAAAACACCATCTTCAGTACCTGTCAAAGGAAAAGTGATAGGGACATTACACACCTCACGTCATGGCTGTGGGCAGGGCAGAACTAAGGCAGTTGAAAACATCCTATCACTCATACCCATGGTTGTGTTTTCAGGATCTGCTTCTCAAAAGTAATTCAATTTCAAATGCACACTAAAAGTGGAACCTGCATGGAGAATGAAGAACTCCAAGATAACCTCAAAGTTTGTTTGTGAGTGTTTTATAGGTACAGAAGTCTATTAAAACTAAAACACTATATAGTTTTCCATTTTTCCTTCATGCGTCTTGATTATCTTGGACAGAAACAGCACAATACAGACCAAAAATAAAGAGCAAGGCATTTCACACAAGACTGAGGAAAGGACCTTGCTAAAACACAAAGCAAAGCAAACGCCCTGATAAGTCCTCCGTTCAGCACACTGTGATGGCCTGAAGAACGATGTTAATGTGGAGTCTTCTGCTCGCTGTGAGCAGTCTCACTCACTGTTACACCGTGCAGTTTCACAGCGGAGAAGAGTAATGAATTCTGATCCACCCTAGAAGGGATGACTGACAGAAACTGAGACTTTGCTGTCAACTGGAAACAGATAAAGAGGCTGTTACTGCATTGGGAATTTTGCGAGATTTTCTGTCTCAAGACACAGACGCCCCTCTGGCCTCACTTGTCAGCGGGAAAGAGGAAATTGGAAAAGCTGGAAGGAAAGAACGTGGTCTTGAAAAGCCATCAGAAGTTACTTTTTATCTTGAAACTAAACTTAGAACATGGCATCTCTAGGCTAGAAAAGCCTAAGAATTAGACCTTGTACCTGCAATGTCTGAAGAAAACCAGATTTCCAGTGCAACGGTTGACCCGAGTAACCTGGATCTAATTTCGTCTTCTCTGAGTAAGGGCTTGGATCAGATGACCTCCAGAGGCCCATTCAAGCTATGTTATTCCACAGTTCCCTTACCGATGAAGCCTAGACTTCAGTACAGCAGAAGCTCTTGTCTGTAAGCACTGACAGTGCTCCTGGGACACCTAGGTAGAGCTGAGTGTGGTAACTTCCAGAATTGAGGCTGTGAATTGGGAAGGCATCACGGCTATACTAGAGGCTGGCCAGCTGAGGGGCGACTTTAAGGCTTTGAAGCAACTGAACCGCAAAACCAGGAGGACACAAAGAGCTGTGACACCAGCTGCCTGTTGTACTACTTCACAAATAGAAGCATTAAGCTTCGTTATCACATTCCCTATTCCAAATCTCTGCAATGAAGTGACCTTTTGAGAAGCACAAGCAGAAGGTCTGTCAAAGCACAAGCAATTAAGAACACAATATTGTGTAATCACAAGTTATAGTCAGCTTCTGACAGAGTCAAAATTACAAATCAAATCAAACATTTTTTTCTTTAAAAAAAAGTGCTTCCTGCCATATTTGTCGATAGAAGATATGTCTCCATAACTAACAACAGCAGTGCTGCACAAAAAAACTTCAGAGCAGCAAACGGATTACTTCGACAACACAGAGTGATACCAGCTTGATAATTTGTCTTGGTTAAAAGTTAAAGCTCTGTACCTGCATAAACATCTGTTCAGCAAAACTTAAGATGACAGCAAGACAACTTTTTGCACATAACTCCCTTCTGGCAACAGGAAATGAACTTGCATTACTAAGCTACTACAGTTTGAAATTTCCAGCAACGTGAAAATTTTCACACGCAACTAAAATTGCAGCTAACTTTATGTCATTAACTTCAGCAATTTAAAACACATGTGATGTAGAACACATAGAGAGGTCAAAGACTAAGACCTGGGTGGAAACAAAAAATACCTGTTCAAGAAGAGGTTCCCCTGCTTTGGTGTGAAATGAACAACAAAAAGATGAATTAAGCCATTTTCAAAACAGATTTTAAAAAACCCACACACACACAAAAAAACCAAAAAAAAAAACCCCCAAACCACCAAATGTGCCTATTTCAATGAATGGGCTCAGCCAGAAGGGATTTGCAAAGGTGACAAGAATAATCATTCACAATTGCAACATTGTCTCAGGACAGCCCGCTGCCAAAACTGCAAAAAACTCAGCTTCAAACAGGAAGGCAGAATGGCAAAAGGGCATGAAAAAATAAACTAACAGCAAATGCTCCATTCAATTTTTAAAATATAAGCCATTTTTGATAAAAAAAAAAAAAAAAAGCAGCCTAGTATTTATTTGGGGATAGTTTGAGTCAAATATCTCAAACGTTACGGGATATGCTGCAGAGTTAGAGCAGAGATTCCTGACTGCAGAGTTGGGAATACAGAGCTACGTAGGTGTTTTATGCCATATGGGCGTTTCCTTGCCATGCATCTCCACATTTAGATTTTGTAAGAGTTAATTAATTTTGTAAGAGTTAATGAATTGGAAATACCTTGCTGTAGTTGTGCAGCATGGAACTCGAGCTGATAACTCTCCCAGAGGGTTTGCATGGGCTGTGCAGAGACATTTGCTACCCTGCCTTCTTTTGCTACTCTGCTCAGCTTTAGCAGGGCTGGCGCCAAGCCTAACCTCCTAACTTCCAAACCGTGTTCCCTAGTGCTGGTGGGTCCACGTGTCTGAGCTTTCCCAGCACACAGCCAGCTAAAAAGACTAACGAGGCTTATTAACTCAGGCCACACACACTGTATGTAACTGGCTGCAGTGCTTTCAGACTGAGCTAGCCCGAGAGGGAGCAAAGTTGTGTTCACAGTTGCGCCACAGCTAATACACACTGCACAGATAACCTGCCATCTCACCAGTCCATGTGAGAGCTAACTCCATTTTTCCATACTATGTTTTGGCCTTCTGCTAAAGGAGCATTATTTCACCACTCTAAACCAGCATACAGCACACAAAGAAGAGTCTGTACACAACAAAACAGGACAGGTTCACCTTTAGTTAATCAACAGATGAGCAGTAACAGAGGGCAGCTAACATTGCCAGAATTACAATGTGTGTTTGCCCAAACAAACATTTTTTATTGTATGGAGTAATTTCTAATAAAGACAATTTATATTTTGCATCACTAATAGGAATAGCTTTAATGCTTTTAAGAGATGCATCAACTGTAGAGGGAGCAGCTTGAAGGTTTAGGAGGAAGAAAAGCAGTACATTTACTACCAGGCTAAGAATCTACTGGGTACTCACGGTTCAATGCTGACTGGGGTGGCTTCCCCCACCACTGTAAGAACAGGAGGGGTAACTTCTGAACTATCTGCAAGGAAAAGGAAGAACTGCTCAGGCAGCATGTCTTCGCATTTTAGACATATTCTTCACACTGCTTGTAAATCTGTCAGTGCTATTCATGTCTCAAAAAAGGTACCCATACCCCAAAGGAGTTTAAGATGACAAATAACATACCTTCCAGTCCCATCTACATTCTAATAATAGCTATTTACTGTGCCTTCAGTTGAAGATAATGACTATTATAGAGAAGGAACTGACTTTTCCATTCCTAAAAACGTCAGTAGGGGGTGTTGCAGATTACTTGTGAACCCATCTTAACATGCATGGTCAGATGGAAGCAACACTGCATTTCCTCCATCCTAGTTCCCCAGAATATCGCAAAGTCCCAGTCCCACATAACCACACCTCCTGAAGTCACGATCTTCCTCCTATTACTCCATAGTTCCTAATCATAAATTAGCCAAGAAAGGAAGGATAAAGTGGAACTTACTTGATCGAAGCAAGGTTCTGTGAGCACTTTTAGGAGTCATTGGAGGTGGAACTGAATGACCACTTGAAGAGAGGATTGCATTAAAGTATAGCCCAGATCCTTCTCTCACTGGACTAAGAATTGGTGGAGGAGTGTAAGGAGGTAGCTCAAAGTTCCTATCTGAAGGATGATCTGCCAGACGGACAGGTGACCGTAAGTGGCTCTGATATGGAGTAATGTTAGAATAAACAGGCGGTGCAATAAAGGTGCCAGCTTTTGGTGGTATGAAGAGTGGCTCAGGTCTGGGCCGCTGCTTTGGTTTCCGGGCAAAGCCCTCTGCTTCATCCTTTGGAACAGCATCTTCATGCTATTAGAAGAAAAATTACACACAAAATTTCATTTTAAAACCTCAAGTCATTTGAAAGACTTCAGTGAGATGACAACATTCTTTCAAGGCAGCTCAAAAGCTGGCTAGGGCAGTTGGAGGATGTTTCAACAATTAGCACAAAGGGAAGGCGGAAGGAAGAAGGGAACTAAATAGAGACAGGAACTATTACGTAGCAACACTAGCTCTGAGTGCTTATGAAGTCATATTTTTACAAGAACTAGACATATGTGTGTTCCAGCCTTTGGTTAGAAAGATAATGACTCATGGTAGCTTTGAAAGAAGACATAAAAGTATAGTAGAACCCTGGTACAGATACAGGGTGACATTAAACAGTGATATGAGAAGACAGTATAGCAATATTGTCTTAGATGGTTAAGCAGTTAAATGCAGAGAAACCTCCTTAGATGTCTACCATTTCTCTGTTATCTGAACATTCTATTGTACTTCTGAACAGAAGAGACAAAAAAAGCCCCCAAAACCAAAAACCTACTCAACAGCACCACACTGAAAGGGAACACTCAAGTACTGAGCTTCAGAACCTAAGCAAGAGATTTCAATTCCATGAGAATAAATCTTTACTTTGGATTTTATTCATATACAGAGATATGTGCACTACTCTATTATTACCTATGTATGTATGGAGAAAGCACTCTTTACTCAGACAGACTATTTATTCTACCTTTATTGACCATCTCGCTTTATTCACTGTTTAGTAGTGGGGAATTGCTTGGCTGTACTAGCATTAGCTGTAGGTCCTGAAAAGCCAGCAATGCCCAAATATACCGCAATATTATAATGAAAAAACAAACAAACCACAGTCCCCAGACTACATCCATTCCAAGTTCAAGTCTTGAGATCAAACTACTTTAATAGAAAAGCTTATGGAGGAAAACTATGTAATTAAATCTAACAGATTTGGCTCAACTTTGGTTTCTTCGTTTATCCATACCTGATTTGAGGTTTCCATGTTAGTATTACGATTAGATCGCCTCCGGGTGACTATCACAGAAGGCTTGCGTTCACAAGGAGCTCGATCATTTGTTTGGCCTCTCTGGAGCTTTCCATCCTCAGACTTTTCCTTTCCAAGGCTCTGCAAGTCAATTTTTCTCACTGGCACAGAAACAGGAATGATAAGAGGCACAAGGCTGTTATCCTCCCGGACTCTTTTCGGAGCTGGTGAAGAATCGGCAAATTCCACAACACTTTTTGCAGATGTAGGTCCTGGAGCTGCTATCAGCACACTCTTCTCTTCTGAAGTATCCAGCTCCTGAGAAGAAAAATTGATTCCTTAGAAGTTCTGTAGCACTTACATAATAAATCAGATGATATCTCACTTTCAGAGTGTAACAAGTTTCTCAATGCAATTTTCAAGCTGAAAGGGGTTTGGAGAAGTGTTACTCAAGGAAAAAGAATACTTCACCAAAGTGTTACCAAAAAGTTTTAGAATTACTTGAGGATTGCCTGAAGTCTCAACTGCTAGAATATTTGTATACATCATTCTTAAGTATCACTTCATTACCTATGGTAAGACATTTTATTTTCCAGGTGAATTTGGGCCCTGCTATAAAACTTCCAACAAAGGTTCTTCAGTTTTAGCAACAATCGTAAGCTGTCAGTTATTAATTTCAAATATTGGACTTCTGTTCCAGGAAAGACTGAACCATGATAATCTTAATTAAATCTCTCATACAAAAAACAGAGCTAGCTTTTTGCTGCATTCTTTCCAATTTACACGACAGAAGCAACTTTTCTTATTATAACTGGAGCCTTTGAGGTTTATTGCCTAACCAGGCTTGAGCCTGAAGGACTTTTGCTCAGCAGAATCAACAAGGCGTAACTGCAAGCCAGCACTTTTTGCATTGGTGTTACAGCTTCCATGTCTCTGCTTTCTTTTACTCATGCAAACCCTAAAAAAATTGAGCTCTAAGGAGGTGGGAATGGAGAACAAGTTACCGAATAAATATATGGATACTGTAACACCAAACAGCTTCAAGTACTGTTAGATAAGTGATTTCTAGTCCTTCAAATGACTCTCCAAGTGTTCATTCCACTCTCAATTCAAAAGCAGTAGCCAGCTCACTTAGAAGCCAAATGTTAGAAGTAAAACTTTCAAAAAACACCTCTCTTTGAGGATGTAAAAGGCCTTCTTGACCTCTGATCAAGTGCAATCTAGAAGCTGTAGAAGATGCTCCTTTTGGTGTTTCAGAACTTCTCTTTAACTTAGAGCTCTATTTGGAAAGCCTTTGGATAGGATTAGGTACACAAACTCATCCTCCATCAGCGCCACAATCTACTGAGGAATCTACCTGAACAGCTGGGTTTTGTAGGTGGAAACTAAGGCACATTATCCCTCAGGTATGACAAGAAGTCTCCAACCTGAACCTCCAAAATTTTACAGAAATTTACTGAAGTCCTCAAAAAGAATCTATTGTGTGCCATTAGGAGTACCTAATCCCAGTTAAAAAAAAATAGCAGGTTCTATCATAAGGATTCAGATACGCCCCCAGTCCCTTCACTGTGGTCATAGACCAAGAAAGCCAGCTTTACTGATGAGCAAGAGAACGTGGTCCAGCTGGCCCCTGAAGAGTCAGCCCATGATAGCTAGAAGGACACTAGACTGAAGTCCCACTTTGATACTATCTTTGTATTGAGGGAAGCGCAACTGTATTGTCAGAAGATGTATCAGTCAGAGCCCGGAGTTAGTGCTCTGGCCTCTCTCCAAATGAGAGTCCTGGTAATTCTTTCCACTTTTGAGAGCAAACAGATCCACTCTGAAACACTAAACCTTCAAATAAAGCTAGGTGCCAAGCTTGAGCAAATGAAATCAGTCGTAAAAAGAAGACTTAAGACTGCCTCCTTCCAAGGCCTTTTATAAGAGTAAGGCTAAGTGTGCACATAAAGGTTTATCCCATAAGTGACACTGTAGTTTAGAAGTCTGACTGCTTCTTCACAGAGACTGGAGATACCTGCCCCCACCACACAATGATGAAACACACAACTGAAAAGTCACCATAGGCACCGGCTGCCCCAGACTGCCCTGCAGGAGGAATTAATGAGCTCCGAGGACCTCCCTTCACTCCAGACTGGTGATACGAACCTGTACTTTCCCATGAGACTACCAGTTTTGCATTTAGAAGGCATTCATCATGCTGACAGATACATCCCTAGGAACTACTACCCTCTAGATAGTAAGGGGCTCTTGTAAATTTTTGCAGCCTCTCTCCACTACTTCAGGAAAGACAGACTAACAAGGATGCCTTTTTAAACGCATAAACAGGTCATCTACTGGAAACAGATGCTTACTTCCACTTCCACTGTCTTGCCCATACCTGAAGAAGCAGCTCACATATGGCTTCATGCTGCTATATGTGGGCCTCCATTTATCAGGGAAATTTACGCTGTTATCACTTCATTACTGAAGCCTAGTTAAACATCTGAGATAGCTCTGGAGTCGTCTTCTGGCAGTGAGAGCCACAGTAGATAGTTTTGCACCACCGTTTAGAGTGGTGCATTCATACTATATTCTTTAGACAGCTGCCAAGAACAGGCTTGGTTTTAATCAGATTACTTTTTTCCCTCCTGATACAGCTGTTACTAGTGCAAGCACTCTAGCATACTTTCTGGGTACCTGAGAGAACAACAGCAATCAAACAATTAATGCCAATATGAGTCTGTGAACAAGCACCAATTCTGACCAGTCTGCAAACCTCAGATACTTCCTGTGCGCTACACGGATCTCTGTAGGTCAAGAGACATGAACTAATTTCCTGACTACAAGGAGGAAGTTAGGGCAGCTAGTCACACACAAGATGTCACATTTCTTTGGCTGTATGATCAGTTAACCATGCTCCTTTTATTTTCAAGACTGGGAGGTAACCAGCCAAGGACTTTCTTCCTTGATGGTGGGAGAGATGACCCCTTTGAGAGAAAAGAGGAAGGAGGAAACCTGAACAGTAGAAGAGACAGAGAGAAGGCACCACTAGGAACTTAATGTAAGTAGGTGAGATATTCTTAAAGGTGCTCTGGTCCACACCAGAGCTTTTCTGGTCATGAAAGATCACACGTACATATGTTTTACTAAGAAGGGACATGACTGATTTTGGAATTAAGCTATTTCTTTTAAATCCTTAAATAGTTTCTCAACTGTTTGATTATGCTCAGAAGTAAGCAGAAAGGAGTTGCTGAACAAGGGACAGGACCTTCATTTGTAGAACTGCGAGGGGATTTTCAGCTAGCTCAGCGTCTCTGTTGCAGAATTTAGGGTAGGCGGGCTGCTGGATAACTCTAGCAAGTGCAACTTGCTGCGCTTCCATTTAGACTCTTGCACAAATATTAGAGGATGAATTAGTGATCTAGAGTCCTCCAGGACAGCCACAGAAACCCATCAGTCATTCTAGCATTGATCCTGTCTGTCCTTCAAGTCATTTCTAAAAAAATTCAGAATTCACAGACAAAACTCAATTGTGATAGCTGGAAGAACTGTTCCAAGGCCACTGCTGTGACCAGACAAGAAACCACACCAGCCTTTCAGAAACATGTGCCCGTACAATGCTTTCTGCCATCATTCTGCATCATCTTGCAAACAGTAAAGGCAGCTTCTCTCTACAGTCAAACTGAAGCTTGTCCATGGAGGCGAGTCCAGAACCACAATTCCACAAATAAAACCTTTTTTTACCCCCTCCTTTCCATATGTGGCAGCTCGTGCCCTAGCCTGTTCCAGGGAAATGAAGCCAGATAACTAAAACCTCTGTCCCCCTTCCATAAAGGAATATTTAAATCCTTAAACATTTCAGACCTGAGAAAAGTTTTTTGCACTATGAAAGAAAACAAATTACATTGCCTTTTCGCATATAACAGTTACATGTGACATGAAAACATAAAACAAAGAGCTGAGAATTTGCTGCAGCTTGTAAGCAGCAATAAGCTTGCACCACCTGAAAAAGGCAGGCACAGTACGATGGGCAGCTCTGGTGTAAAGCATCAGTTGTGACACTGCCTGTAGACAGACAATGCCGTCCACAATAATGTTTTCACATAAGGCACACGCACCTACATTGTAGTGTTCAAACAGCTGGTTCAAATTATGAACGTATCTTCTTTTATCAATAATTTAATCCTATGGCCTTCTTACACGCTCTTCACATAACCTAGGTTAGAGAGAGCTTCTAGGTTGTTCATACAGATGCTGATAAGAGAAGCAGACCACTCTTCTCCATAAACATGTTCTCTTTTTCTCCCTCGCATAATATCCAACCACTTTAAAGATGTAAAACCCATCAGATCTCAGGTAAGAATTTTAACATCTTTTAAAACCTCATCCGGAAAGCCTGAAGAGATCTAAGTATAAAGAGTTCATCTGCTAGTGCCATCATGGAAGCAAACAAGCTGCTTGCGTAACTGCAAAGAACAAAAGAGCATCTGTCAAAACACTTCTCTGTTTGCTCTTTACATTATGAGTTGAGCTGCAAGCAGACCTGCCTTCAAACAGCCAATTTCTTGCTTCACCTCTCAGATGCTCTGTTAGCATTTGCTTGCCAGTGTGTCGGTTACCAGACTTCAATGTGAATTGTAGGCCTTCCTCCAATGTAAACATACAATCGCTGGGACAGTATGAGCAAATAGCTCAGGCTGCTAAATACTACTAGTTTTCTAACAAATCCGCTTGTTCAACAGGAGTTAGAGCAAGAAAGATTGAAGACAGCATCACCAGTCACTGGTTGCTGCCTGCTGTGCAAGAAATGGAGTAGGCTATGGATATTTGCCTCATTTATTAGTTCAGTTCTTTCACTCAAAAAACACAACCCTCTAAGGAAGGGTTGGAAAAACGGCCACAGCCAGACTAGGGAAAAAAACCCCAAACATGATGACGAGAACAAGAGAGGGAATAAAACTCCCTTTCCCTTTATCGTTTGACTGGGAAGCAACTCAAGTGGCAATACTGTTGGTAAAAGTAGCTAATACTCTAACACCTATATTTCACCAAAACTTCCAGAGAAAAGTGTATCTTTACTCCTCACAAGAAGCACTCAATGAAAGATTAGTCAAACCACAAATGAAAGAAAGCCTCCTGAAAAAAACTCTCAAAAAACGCCCACCCAACTCCAAAGTCCCACCACTTGCCTCTCCTAGGTTAGTTAGTTTTCAACCCTGTCATCTTGCCACGCGGCGTACATAACTGTACAGTTTAGGCTGATGGGGCACCAAAAGGGTAAGAGCAGTGAACCACCTAATCAGCCAACACTAAATTTCCTCAGAAGGTCTACAGGCAGGCTTTGTCCTCAGGCTACCAGTCTTTAAATATCCGCTGCAGGCCATTCTCAGAAACAGCATACCACATCAGCCAGACCTTTGTTATGCCTTCGTGCAAGTGGGGTTTTCTCAGGCTTTTAATATTTGGGAAATATTAAACACATAAATTGCATTACGTAATTTTTAGATAGCACAATTTAGAAACACTTCAACAGCTAAAACTGGTAGTTAAGCAGCAGTCTTTTAACATAAAATGAAGAGAATGTTCGATTGGTAAAAAGACACCAAGTGAATCACTTATAGTTGTCTCTCTAAATTCCTGATCAGCTTGAAGCTTAAGCTGAAAACGTCCGCATTTTGAAGCCCTGGGCTAAAATCATATTCGGTATTACTGAATTAAGACTACCCTTGTGTAGTTTCATTGCACTAGGAGATCTCTGTTCTCCACCATCTATGACTCACAGTAGCTGAACTTACATGCCAGCACAAAGCTGCACAACAACACCACCTGCATCAAGATACCCTCCTATCCTGCATATGTCCATAAATTCCTTTAATTTCAGCCCTATTTTCTAGTCTAAAACATGGTATATTGGTTAGGATGTATACCTTACCTTTACATTCTGAAGAGAAGCCAGCTCAACAGCTTTTTGAGCCAAAGTTAGCAAATTGGCTTCTTGAGAAACACGCCGTCTCCGTCGTGTACTCTGGATTACACCACCTCTGGCACCCTGAAAATCATTAGTTCTCTGAGTGTTTTCTTCAGCTTTTGCCACCTGTTTCTCCCCATCTCTACCATTTGGGGCTGTGGCTTGCCTGTCTGTTTCCATCTGGCACAGCTCACTATTGACCACGACATCCTTCTGCCCCAGATCCAACCTCTTGGGTTGCAAATAGCTACTTCTGTTGTGAGCCAGTGATTCAGGCAGCTGCTGTAATGGGACCTCTTGCTGATGTGTTTGCCAGTGATGCAGAAATAAATTGCTAGGTTGTTCTTCTGCCTGCTTGGAAGCCAGCACTTCTCCTGCAGATGTCAGCATGACACCTTCTTTGGAGAGTCTCCGTGACCTTCTTGGAAAGGGAATCTGGGTCTGAGGTAGCACAGTCTGTTGGTTCTGCTCAGTCAGAGCCTTGAATAGTTCCTGATTCCTCTCTGTTTGCTGGAACTGATGTGCCATCATGTGATGCTGAGGTGCTGCAGCTGCCACATGTGGCTGTGCTATGGAAGTAGTTTGCTGCAGACTGAAGGCTTGTGTGGCAGCCTGTTGCTGCTGCTGCTGTTGAGGATAGAAATTTTCAAACAGTTGTAGCTGAGGAAGAGCTTGCTGTTTCTGTTGAGCAGCAAATGCTGGACTGGAAGAAGCTGGGGCTTCTTGAAAGACATGTAACAACTCAGGAAGACCCTGCTTTTGGCCTTGGTGACCAAATGCAAGTTGGAAAGGCTGTAACGGCAGACTTTGATTCTGCTGCTGCTGTTTCTGCATCTGATGAAAAGAATTCATTTGAGCTTGCTGTCTAACCAAGGCTTGCTGTTCCAGCTGAGCCTTCTGGGACATCATCTGCTGGACAGCATCTCCATACAAGTCCAGCTGTGACACGAACACTCCTTTCTCTTGATTTCTTTTGAGGGCATCTGGGTGGCCATAGAAGCCTGGGGCACCAGCATTGGAGTGGGGTCCTTTTGGGTTGCCCCCAAAAACCATACCATGGTTCCACATCGAAGGTGGAGACTGCCAGTGGCTGTCACCCCTCTCTGGCAACCGGTTTCCTATTAGTGAGTTCTGCCATTTGACAGCTGTTACCGCCTGGGACATCATCATTGATTCTCCCCTATCTTGACTGTAAACAGAGTTCATCAAAGCAACATTGTTGGGGGCACTTGTTAATCCTCCTGCCTGAGAAATCTCCACAGCTTGGGAGACCTGTACATTCCCGCCATGACCATAGTACTGTCCTTCCTTAAGCTGCTGCTGTGGTTCTTTTGAGGACACAGCTATTTCCTGCTCATTGAAATAGGCAGTTCGTTTACCAGTCCTTTTGCTTGAAGACTTTTGCTGAGCCTGTAGATTCATGGTTCAGTCTGTTCTCCTAGCTGCACACACCGTATTTACAATCCACCCATCCTTGAGGTTGGGGGAGGAAAGGCACAGAAGTCTCTCTTTTCCATTCAGTTTTAGCAATGAAGGGCAAGAAAGAAGTCCCGATGAAAGTGCATCCACTTCCTTTTTCTTTGTGTGCTTCTTCCACTTCTTTTCACTCTTATCCTTTGAGGTTCAGAGGTCAGTAGGGTCCACGTAGTTACAGGTCCTGAAATAGAGAAGCAATTGCAATGAATCATCAACAGATATAACTGGCATATAAAGCCTCACGCGATAAGCAGCAACGCGTATGTCTGTCCCATTTCCCCACGTAAATGAAGATCAGGATAATACATGTAAGAAATAATAGATCTGACCTGCTAGAAGAATGTAAAACAAAACAACCTAGTTTTACAAAACAGATATCACACTGTATTTGCATGATGCAATTCCCAATGGCACAGGCTTCTGACTAAGCTCATCCTGAAGGTTTCTCTCAAACTCATCTGACCATTTACTTCTATGTCGTCCTGTAGCCAGAATAATCTGGTTTTAATCTGAACTTAAAAAACACAAACCAAAGAAAAACTCATGACTCGCCAAAAGACAAAAAAAACACCAAAAACCACAACACGTGACAGACCACATTTCCCAAAGACATTTAACACAAACACACATGCACACGAAGGCTGCAGCCAAACACGCAGTAAGCTGCTCCATGCAGCATTTTGAAGGAGAGGATCAGGCAGCAGCCCATCTCTCACCTCCCCTCTCCCAATCATTTAAGTTGCTTTCCAATTAAGAACCACCCACCACGCATCCAAGCACTGAAGTCGGGGCCTGCTCAACCCGTTGCCCTCGCAGATGCTTTCTTCAACAGCTGAAAGCTACTGCTCCTGCTCAGGTCACACTGCTGGAGAAGTAGTTGAGGCAGATTGTTACAGCTGGTCCCAAACACCAGCAAACATCTCTTACTGTAAAGCTACAAACATAGCAGAAAGCCTTTCCAGAACATACAGGCTAGGACAACTCCACCCTCCTCTTCCCCAGAGGAAAGCTATCCACAAATTTAGTCTTTAAAAGCCTAGTTTGCAGGATTAAGGTCTTACATATCAACAAATACACCAGAATTTCTAGTAGGACACACAAAACCTTTTAAGATTACTTTTAAATTTAATTACATTCTTAAACTTCTAATAGTCAAGTAATTAAGTGCAAGTCCTCTATTACTATCTCTTTTCAATATGCACTTTTTCCGCTTCAAATCACACTGCCAATATATTGCAGAAAGGTTTTAATGAATTGTTAAAAACCTATTCCTACTGCATCCCTTCTGTTACAAAATCAAGTTTCTCTTGAGCAGAGCGGATAAGACTAATGCACACATCCCCTCCAATGAAACCCGCAATCCATTTATCTCTCTCTATAAAATGAAAAAAAATAAAACAACAGCATACAGCACACCAAAGTCCTGTAACCTGAGTTTCCTCCAAACGGATATGGCCACAGTGCAGATTTTAATACTGGGGTGGGGTTGGGAGCATGAGGAGGAGGAAAAAGACAAAGAGTTTAAATTAACTGACGCAACTTCCACCTTGGCAGCCAAGCTTGGCTTCAGTGCTGCGGGAACCATGGACCTGTGTTTCAGAGTGAAGTGACTCACTTCCTTGGGCTGTTATGTGGCTGTTCCCCCCACGCTCCCCCCTGGCTACAAACCGTGGACCTCTGCCACCCCATATCACGGAGCCAGGGCGTTTCTCCCTTGTCTAAGCACAACGTTTCAGCTCATTTTCCAGTCCTCTTTCAACAGGACAAAAATAACTCTAGGAGAAATTACGGACACGTGAGATGGAAAATTCTCTCTAAACTGCAACTAGTATACAAACAAGGATTTCATAAAGTAAGTTTTTCCTATTTCAGAACTTCATTAGGAAAGGAAAAAACATCCTGCAGCAGGAAATTGGATCCCCGGTAGCAAAAGCGTAGAGATGGAAAGGTTGCTATATGCCTTTCAGGAGCATTAATGTTACTCTCTCCTTGCTTTTTGCACCAGTGCTACAAATGTGAGAGAGCCAACAGCTAAACCACAATACCTGAGATAATGCTACTAACAGTGGTTTCTGACAGTATCTTACTTTCTGAAGTCATCACAAGCTATTTGTCTCTCCAAAATAGACAACCTTGTAACAGTTTTCCTTCCACTGATGCTTCTGCATGCTTTTGTATTGATCAGTCACATAATTGTGATAAAAAGAATGCAAGGTTTTCTGTACATCAGAAGACATTACCACTAGATCAAATTTAAGCCTGCCAGACCACTTTTAGAAACTCTGCTGTAGATTTTCTACACTTTGAGGAAGAATGCAAAGATAACTGCCCAAAAGCTGGCATACAACTTCAAGGGTCGTTGTTTTTAACTCTTCTAAAAAAAAAAATTAAAAATTTTAAAATCCCCAACCAAACAGCTGATGCTCTTCTTAACAGTGGTGGCCAAGATTTACAACACACAAGCATCTAGAATACCTTTAGGAAGAGGGCTCTCAGGTTAGGGAGACAGCACTGCACTGGTATATGCTCTCCAAACCTCCACTTATTTGGTAATGGAAAAAACAGAGCCAAAATCCACACAAGAGGCCACCAGCTTTGCAAAGGCTAACTCAGACCAGTTTAGAACTGCATCTCTCTATGAAAGAGATGGAACAAAAGTATTAAGATGCAAAGTTTACCAAAAAAAGTAATTTCAGAGATAACTGAAAGGAGGGAGGGGAATACGTACTTGTGTGTTCCATAAAGGGAGTACTAGAAAATGTTATACATCTTTTAGGGAAGTTAATCTTGTCACTTGAGAAGATCATAGTGATTGAAGAACAACTGAAGTTACAATAGCACAAAACCCAGGAAAGTGAAAGTGACATTACCAGGGAGGAAAGAGACCAACTGCATGCAAAAATAAGTAAATCCTAACTCAGAGATCACCAAGAAAAAAAGACGATTTGGTGCATCCGCTATTAGATAGTAGAAGAAAACATTACAAAATTAGCTCTTTAGAATTTCTTTCTATATAGAAAAACTGCAGAAAAGTATCTTGTAGTATACCCTAATAATAATAGTCCATAGTTTAAGCTGAAGGGATAGATGTTCAAGCTGCAGCATGACTGTGCTCCAGGAAAGCTCACACTTGGCAGCTTCCTTGGCTGAGCACTGCTGGCTCTATGACTAAGCAGGCTTCCCTCCCTGAGGTTGAGGGATGAGCTCACATTATCATCATCCTAGCCAATTACAAGCTTTGGGGTTTTTTTTGTTTTGTTTTACTTTAATTTCAGCACAAGAGTCAGCCTGCAGTAGCGCAGTAAAATGGCAACACGTCTTCCAGGCTTAAGCGTGCTTTGGAGCAATAGGCCCCTGACCATTTCTCACCTTTGAATAAAGCACAGAGCCAGCTTCGACACCATAATTCCCATTTCTCACCTTTGAATAAAGCACAGAGCCAGCTTCGACACCATAATTCCCAGAGGATACTATGCCTTGCCTCCAAATATACTGAAGTGTTATGATACTTTGCATTGCTTTTACACCCCATAGCGAAAAAGCTGAACCTTGCACCAGTATATTCTGTTTTAATAACTTTAAGATTTGGCATGCAACATCATCAGTAATTTTCACTTCCAGAAACTTCTGGCAAACAAGAACATCTCTTGAACTTTCTTCAGATGAATACAATTTGTATTTCACCTCATTTAATACTGTAAACACTTTCAGATTTCTAGGAATTTTTCATGTTGCAAAGCTTTCTCTTATAGACCCCAAAAGAACGTCAAGTTAGATGCATGTATGCCCAATGGACACTTATGCAGTATTTTCTGGAATGAAAAAAACATAAGCAAAGTAACCTATGGCACCTTACTGAGAGAAGTCAGGGCTAGCACTTTTAGCTAAAACTTCTCAAGCATATCTGCACTACAGCGTTAAAATCATAAACACATATAAAAAACAACACACGGGCTAGATTTAGGCAGTCTCCCGAAGGACTTACTTAAGTATACAGGAGGACCAAGGAGGAGTCTCTGCCTGCAGCCAGGATGCTGTTCTCAAATTAATAAAGTCCCTTAAAAGCAGAGATGTCTGAGGAGTGCAGGGCACAGGCACTTGGGGCCACTCACTGGGCTGGCCCCAGCCCTGAGCACCCATCAGCAGATTTTACTCAACCCAAAGTAGGTTCTGCAGAATCCTTTAAACATCTCTGTCTGTTGCAACCATCTTGTCCCAGTTTATCATTAGCCTGGAGAGTTTGCTAAGAAACCTTTATAATCTTTTTTTTTTAAAGTTAAAAGGTTATTTGATTTAGAAAACAAATTAAAAACTCCTTGCAACCATTTAATATAAAATCTTTATCTCCCTTTAAAACTTTTTGCCTGTATATTTAATAACCAACCACTGTTATTTTATTTCTTTAAATATTCTCTCCACTAAGTATGTGCGTATTTGTACAATTTCACATATCAAGTTCCTGACCTCACACGCCGTACTAACCTAAACTCTACCCTTCAGCCCACCTGCTGAGGGCTCTGTGGTCCTGTGCTTTGCTTAGTTCATTTGCTACATCACCTATATTTAGCACGATAAGGAAGTTTAAATTTTGCACATTCCTAATCTCCTTTAAGATCATCTGCACACAATTCTCTCTGGCAGAATGCTGCAGAAATGACTCAGGAAAGACTTCTCCTCAAACCTTGGCAAAGCTAAGGATGCAGAAAAAAATCAGTGGTCGTAGACCATCCTCTATTTTGCCACTTTAATCTCAGCTTTTAAATACTTCTATTTTAGTTTTTTTCACACAAAAATTAAAAAGTGTTCCTGGGTTCTAGCTAATGTACACATTCAGCCTTAACTGCAACAATGCTGTCACAGTTTCTTACAGGAAATCTGTCAAATTCGAGTGACGAGAATCATTTCTCGATAAATCCTCCTGCTGTCAGCAACTCAAATTACTGATCTCTCTCTCCTCTGTAGGAAGCTCAATCACTTTTAATGAAGATGAACAGATTCCAAGAAAAATTTTTACATCTAAGCCAAATGCAACAAGCTACTTAGTGTCCTTCTGAGACAGCAACTGAGCCTTCCTTCCCTAATTTGCTCATTATTATGGTCAGGTCCAACATTTATGAAACAGGTGAAGAAACGTGACACGCATTTTACTAATGAGGAACAAAAACAGAGGATCTAACTCACTTCTAAGATCACAGAACAAACAGGTGAAAAAAAAAATAATAATCAAGAACAGAATATAGGATACTACCGACCAGTTCCTCTCCAACCCTGCAAGAAAACACAGGTTTAAATCTGCATGCAAGATACAAATTGTGTGCGCTATTTATACACAAGCAGAAAAGGGCAAAGAAAATCTAATCCTTCCAGTGCAACAGTAGGACAGAAGTAGTTCAATAGGGTAGGTTTGTTTCTAGTTTTAGGGGTTTGGGTTTTTCAAATGACCGGAGACTTACTGGGCATCACAAACAAGAAACTTGTTCCAGGCTAAAAGAAATTTGCCCCTATGAAACCACCACCTATGAAACAAAAAAAAAATCTTGTTGCAACAGTCTTGAGTAAGAACCAAGAAAGCAATGCAAAACTAGGACAGTTTTTGTGTTTGGTAAAGATTTGCAAATCTTATTGCGCAGCTTATCCATAGTCTCTGCTTACCCTGCTGTACATCAAAACAGCTTCAATCTGTCCCTCAAAAGCCTCTCGCGCACACTCACTTTGTCACATTTTCTTCCAGACAGTTTAGCTACATCAAAGTTCCTACAGATTGTTTGCAACCTCCCACTCACCACCTTCAGACACCTTGAACAGGAAGGGTAACAGCACAGCTTTCCTATGGATTGCCCCGGGAGGGAACAAGAAAAAACAGAAAATAGCCCATGCTTGTAAACTCTGTACAGCAAAGCACAGACGCCTGTCTTCTGAAGAAAGGCAGGGGGAAAGCTCAAAGCAACTGAGAAACACAACATAGTCCGAGAAAGCCAAAAGCATAAATGGAGGATGATGGGTTTATGTCTCACTTTATCCCAAATAGTACAGCATTTTCCACAGATACCTAGGAAAGCCTGTCTCTGCAGCGAAAGGTGTATTTTCCAGGAGTCCGGCATCACAAAGGAGTAGCAAGTGAAGTCCAAAGTGAACGTGCAAAGACAACCAACTGCACGGTCTCAAGTTTAAAAGAAGGCCACTACAAAAGAATGTTAAGTAGGTTACAATCATCCCCCAACACCTCCAAGTAAGAAACTGATCTAGGGAACTGTATCAGTCCTAGAATCAATAAAGCCTATAAAACGGGGAAGGCTTACTTGTTTGCACAACATCGCACAGCAAAAAAGGAACTCTACAGCATGCCCATAGTAGGGGCAAAGAGATCAAAGGAAAGCTGCTTCTCAGACAGACAACAACAAAAGGGAAAACAGCATCCAGGAAGCTTGACAACTTCCACTGTTGCCTGAAGGTGCCTGCCTGGGGCTAGTAAACACATACCTAAATAAGTAGTACATATCAAAGAAGTTTATGGTCTACCCAAATTTTCACCTCATTCTCCCATTTCTATTGCAGAGAAAGGCTGGAGACAAGACAGGCTCCAAGGGTGCCTCTGCCCTGAGGGCAGCATGGTTAAAATCACTTTGCTACCACTTTCACTTTCCCATTTTCAGAGGCTGAGAATTGACAAACCTGTATTAAACTGCTATACTAACCAGAGATTCAAAAGCGAAATCCATCAGCTCTGCGGGGTGAAGCAGCAGAGACAAGAGTCATGCTGAAGGACCATGTGCCAGCAGAATCAGGTAGCTTGTATTGTACCACCAGATGTGACAAACTACTGCGCCAATCTAGACCATTCCTGACATTCAGCATCACAGATTAATTACCTACAGCACGCGAAATAACACCAAACATATAATTACCATGTTGTTTAGGAAAAATACACATACCCAAGAAGAAAGTATTAAGGAGAGGCAGTGAAAATGTTCTCACAGATGTTATTTGATTGGGCCACTTTTTCTGTTCAAATGGTCTTAAATTCACTAAGCATGCATTCTGATTGTATTCTGACCCACCATTTATATATGTGGACATGGTTTTATTTATCCCCTGTCACCACAATTCTCCACATTCCATCTGAACACACCGATGCATTCTAGTACACAGGAAGTTATGGAGAAGGATTTTTGATTTTTTTTTAACTGCAGGGTCTGAAGCACCACAGAAGTGCCTCAAAAGGAAGTTTTCAGATAACATTTCTATGAGAGGGGAGTTGCGTAGTTTCAAGGAACACTCGAAAAATAACCTATATTTTGGGTTGTCTTCCTCAATTCAAGCTGTAAACTCAGTACAGGTATTGGAGGTTCACTTTTCAAAACGCACCCGTGATTTTCCACATAATTTTGTTTCAAAAGGATGAGAAAGACACAAAAAGTTGTTACAAAGAAAATACCCATTAAGTGCTGATTAGACTTGTCCTGACAACAAATGAGCCAGGCAAAACCTGGCTTACACAAACAGCTCCACCAGAACAAAATCAGCATAGATGAGGAAGAAAAGCTATTAAAAAGGCAGACTGGAATTTTAAAACTTAGCAGATTATTAAACAAACAACAAAAGGGAAAAAAACACACCCCGATTTATTTTTAAAAGAACTGACAATGTTGTTTCTACCAGCTATTGAAAAGGTACTACAGCAAATATAAGTTATTTTTTCAATTTAATTTATCCTCAAAACTTTAAGTGGTATTTCCAATATAATTGAAATTTTGCCCAGACCTCATCTCATGAAAAGATTCACGATTTGCCCCCGACTTATCTTTCATCTTGCACAGTAACAACATGCAGTTCTTAGAGATAAATATGAGAAAGAGACAGCTACATAAACTGGACTTCTGTGAACAAATAATGCAGAAAAGACCATCTCTGCAAATGGCTATGCAAAACAGTGCAGGCTTAACCTTTAACAAAATAGGTATATGGTATGTTTCTTAAATTAGTTAATGTTTATAAACTGTACTGAAGTTAGGAATATTAGTTATTGTAATCTGTCATCATGATAAATACCATGATGTGAAGAGGCTTGGGCATCCTTAGAGTGCAGAAAGAGCACAGCAATTAAGGAGTATGAAACACTCCTTTCAGGCTTTGTAAAGTTACACGAACATATTATTCTTTCCCACTGGAAATGGGTTAACAGTTCTTCTAATTGTAAGCACTTAGATAGCTATTTTAAGCTTTTTTGTTTGGAGCCGTCTGGGAAGGTAGTTACTAGCAACAGAGAGACCAATACTCCAACAAGCAGGAATCACAGCAGGCTCTAAAGTCAGAATGGCAAAGAGCAGGCCAAAAGCTTCTCCCTGCCCTACATTCACATAGCTGTCATAACCACCAACGCGTCCTTCGCTCCCAGTGCCTCTCCTGCCACAAACACACCACCAGCTGCAGTATTGCATGGATACACCCCAGAGACAGACCAAATCTCTCTGCACTTCAGCCCCGAGAAGAAAACACATCTCAGAATGTGCTGAGCTGCAACAAGAAAGATTGCGGCAGGTTCAGTTGTTTCCTTCTTGACCCCTCCAGCACTCCATCACAAAATCAGACATACGTAGGTGTCCAGTGTATGAAATACCACCGTCTGAGCGCTTCACAGATTCCTTCTAGGCTTTGTTAAGAGGTAACAGCCTACAAATAAGGGAATACAAATGGGAAAGTTCATAAGGAAGATGATACTTTCCATCCCCAGGGATTTCTTCATGAGAGATATAAATGTATTCAATGGCTCTCAGCAGAGACACTCTTGACACCATCAGGCAGGCATCATCACTCACCTGAGTCTGGCTGGAGAACTGCTGAGACTAAAAGCATAGGCAGAACCTCAGAGGATCGGGGATCAATTTCCAGCTTTGCTACAAACTTGCATCTTGAAAAAGCCACTTCAGATCAGTTCATAAAATGAGAACAATACCTGAAACCCAATACACTGATATTCATGAAGTATTTTGAGATCATAAAAGTCATATTATCTTTAACATTACCCACTAATAGGATAGATGGGGATTCTTCCACAAAGAGCTTAGAAGTCCAATTTGAGACATGATGCAACAGGGTAGCAATAACCAAAGAAGAGGGAGGGTGCCAAAAAATGAAGGAAGAAGGTCACACAAATAATAACGTAGTTGTTCATTTGTCATATGCCTCTCTATGCCTCACTCGACCCAGAAATCTTTTTGGTTTTCAGCAGTTATCTAAGCTGAAGCAGTGCTGATCTTGGTTTGCCCACATCCACATGCTCACAGCAAGACAGATGCCAGTATTGACTGAGCTGATCTATTATAAAACTACTCAAGCAGTCAGTCTTTAACAGCACTGACAGGACCTTAGTTCAAAATTCTAAAATTACGTCTTTTACGGAGTCTTGTGGTCACTGTTGAATATAAAAGGGTCTTTTTATTGTGCTGGTCTGTTACAAGGTACAGAAAGCTCTCAGCCGTGACTGGGGCTGTCGGGCATTACAGCAACACAACTCAGCAAATGCACACTGGTTCATACTGGGGGTAGGAACGCTGAAAGACACAAACACAATCATCACAGGGTGGAAACCAGCAAGGCTTAAAGAATCCAGGGGCCTAGAGAGAACTCCGATTTCTTAATCTTTAATTACAGAATCAGAGCACTCTCCAGGCCCCTGGATTCAGAGCTTCCTGCCAGTTACCTGCCCAGTCTCCTCCTTTTAGCCTCAGGGATTTCAGTGCAGAGAAAGATGCAGATAGGTGGCACCAATATTGGGTCAAATACAAAGCAAGCCTCTTCCATTTCTGTAGCGGCTTATATGTATCCTTACTAACATTATAAAGCATTTCCACAATTGGGCATAAGCAACACCAGCCTCATACTTACTCAGAGCAAAGTCAGAAGCTTCCTCAAGATTCAGCTAAACAAGCCTACCTGAAGCCAAACAAACCACCCATCCCGCACTTTATAACTATAAAGGAAAAACGTCATTCAGTAACAGCATGAGGAAGAGTCCCCTCTATTAAGAGTTCTTACAAAGCTACTTTAAATTGAGCAAAAGACTCAGTTCTTAGTAAAACACGAAATTAAGGTCACAATTATCAAGTTCAATATTACAGGAAAAACTAAAGTTTATGCATTAATCACTGGCACACAGAATTCTGTAAGCGTTAAGCAGATCAGAAGTATAACATGCTTTTACATTTCCTCCTGCACTTATGTAAGTCGCTCTCCGAGACCTGGAACAATATAAATACACTCTAATTGAAGTCGTAACATTTTGGGTCAATAATCCCACATTGCGCTTTGAATAGGTGTATTTGCTAAAGATACAACCTATGTCATTGCTATTAACAGGAACACTAAGTCCTTCCCAATCATGAAAGAAGCAGGCCACAAATAATTGGAAAGTCACACAGCAACTTACTAGAAAAACCGGTAAGAGAATCAGTGAAAACACTTCGCATCTCCAAAAGAAATCACTAGTATTAAAAAAAACCCCACAAAGAACAAACAAAAAACCCTTACATAATACAGCTTTCACTCTCAGAATGAAAGGCTGATGAACTCATCATCCCTTCAGGTGTACGGATTCTATTAACCTGATCCTCTCACACTGAAGAAAAAGAAATTCTGAGATTGATGCTTCTTTACCATCCATAACACATTTAGTGGCTTCTGAAGGATTTTTCCACACGAGCTAGTTCGCACTCTCATTTCAAATAGTTTACTAGCTTCAGCTTATGTCCCACAGCTTCTGATGACTTTATTATTTTCAACAAATATCCAAACAATAAGAACGAACATCCAATCTCCCATCAACAGGCTGACATTGGTTACACAGTTCTCCTCCATTTGGGAGAGACCTACGAAACAACCAAGGCAAAAAAAAAGCCCATTCTACTAGTTGCTACACTGAAGACAAATTTCATTTGAAGAAAGTAGTTGAAGGAACTTGCCCACAAACAAATTTGATGTTATTGGAATACTTAACATTTACATAACACGCTGCAACAGTTAAAGCAATATATTCACACCAACTCATCCAACCTCACAACGCGTCATGTGCAACATTCTGTTTTTTTTAACAGGTAGGCAATTTAGTCTCTCTTTGTTTGTTTTGCACAAAAGAGCAAACAGGTAGCCAACACAAGATTATTCTTCTGGAATTCCTTGATCTCAGTTTTGTCCACTGTTCGCTCCTTCATACTGGGCCGATACAGACTGCATTCGCCTGGTGCCGGGGAAAGCATCGTCATTTTGAAGAGATGCACTAAAATTCAGAAACTGGTATAGAACACTACTTCTTAAAATACCCCATAGACCTCCCCCCACCCAGATGTAAAACTTTAAGGCTATTTTTATATAAAAACCACAATGTCTTCTAAAGCACACAAGAGGTCACCCACCCATATCTGTAGAAGAGCTCTAACGTTAATATATATGCATGGCAGTGTCCTACAAGAGATCTCTAACCAGTGCTCCACAGGCACAGCCTCCTGTGATGCCACTGAAGAGTCCTCGAGCTCTGCCCGGAATTGTGAGCTATGGGGAAAGGCTCTTCCACCTGCATGAACTGTACTTGTCAGGGGCGGGGGGGGGGGTTGTACTGTGTTTTTTTTTAAGAAAATGATAACACTAGCCAGGTGTACTCCTCTTAGTGTCCATGGCTTTGTTTTTCACACTGTAGTACAGAAACTGAATTACAGCAATTCCTGGTTTACACACTTGCAAGGCCTCATAGTCATAGTATAACAGCACTATTACTCTTTAATGCACTTACTCTGGCAACGCCTCTAAGGGAGTGAACTACTATTATTCCCTTTTTATTGAAGAGGACTAAGTCAGAGAGAGACACTGTGAAGTGACTTGCCTGAAGAGGTCTAAGAAAGCAGGGAACCCAACTCAGTGTCAAGCTAATGCCCTACCCTTTCAATCACCTTTAGTCTCTCGACTCGGTTTGAAATCCCATTCTAAGGATGGCTAAAGTGCAAATGACACTTCCCTGAAACATTTCTTATTTCAGTGTAGCCACGAGGCTGTATGCCATGCACAATAATAAACTCATGATAAGCATATAGCAGTGAATGCAGGTTTACTGTGGATCTAAAAATATTTTTCTAGTTTTTATTAGAGTTGTCACCTACAGGCGTAATGCCTAAGTGATATCCTAGCCTTGGCTGCAGTACTGTCCAGGGGGGACACAGAGCAATTCAGGAATACTAGTCAGGCCTATTCAGGTGCAAATGTGATGTTGTTATTAATTTTGTCTAGGGATTAGGTAACAATGCTGACTAACCTCATCAAATCCCTTCCCTGCATGCAATTACAAATGGAAATGAAAAAAGAAGGGAAAGAATGCACAAATTTCTAGCTATAAGTAGATTAGTTTTGATACACATTTTCATCTGTTTACACCACTTACGATCAACATAAGCATAAAGCACCACTTTGGAATCAGAGAGTAAAAAAATAAAAAAAGGAAGGGAAGGTCTTAAATCCTGTAAGAAAGGGCTTTTAGCAATTACCGTGACATCTATATTCCTCCCATCTTTGCAACCTCCTTCCTGACAACCACTCCAAGGGAAAAGCATTTTTGTTCTTTTCCCACAACTGCAGCATCTGAGGCGCCACAAATGAGAAACAGCTTTCAGGCCCACAAGAAACGGATGTGTCGGCATTGCACGTGTTCAGAGCCCACCCGTGCAGGGACAAGCTTCCACCCCTCGAACCCTCTGACTGAGCCTTCAGTTTAAGCATGTCTCCAGCCAAGTTGAGAGCAAAACTCGTACTGATTTTTAGCAGGAACACGGCAGAGATGGCAGCAAGTTGGTCTGCAGGAAGGAGGACTCTTTCAGCAGACCAGGGAAGGGGCTCTGCCGCTGCCACCACCAGCCCCTCTGGGGCCCCGGAGGTGGGGGACAACCACAGCCCTCAATCCTGGTTTTGCTCTGCAGCCACCAATGTCAGATTTCTGTCATATAAGCGGGGGATGGGGGGGGAAGGGAGGAGGCAGAACCATCACACATTTGACTGTGAAACATAATGAAGTGTCAAGGAAATAATAAAACGGGGAGCAGAGTTTTTAAAATGCAAACACTAGAGATGAAACTGCAGGTCTTGTTTTTCTCCTTTCCATAAAAAGCTATGTATTTATAGCAGCTGCTTACAAAAAAAAAAAAAAACCTTGAAAGTTATGCAGGAAGAATGCTAAATCAGAGTATGAGAAAGAAAGAACAAGTACTAATTTGCACATAACTGTGATGAAATTGACCTATTACAGTAGATTAAGTTGTTGTTAGTTCTGTTCCTAAATCTCCCACCACTTATATTTGTGGCGTTGTTCTCCATCTTCCTCACTGAAAACCTTGAGCACTCAGCACAGAAGGTTGCCTTGCTGACAAAATCTGAGAAATCAGAGTCATGAAAGTACTGAGAGAGCCGCAAAACTGAACCAAAAAGCAGAAGAAAATCCACACTCATCACTACCTGCACATAAGACCATCAGGAAAAAAAGTTCAGATAAAGGAACAGCTTCTACATGTACACAGTTCCTGCACATGGTAAGCTAAGTTTGTATTACTTCATCCATTTCTAAAGTTACGGCTTTGCTGAAACAAGGTTTTACACATTCTTCAGGTACCTCCAGCCCAGCTTCTTCAAGATGTGCGACCCTCGTGTTGGCGTAAAGCTTCACAGTAGCATCTGCAGAGAGGCAGGGATTTCCCCGAGGAGCAGTTTCAGAGGCCCAGGGCTGAAGAACCTACCGACCACTTTCGATTTTAGATTGAGGTCAAATACAATGCTTGGTTTCCATTCATGTTGCAACACGTAGGAAGCTAACACGTGAAAAAAAAAAGGTGAGACGGCGAAAAAACTGGCAGGAAGAAGAAAATATCTCCCTCCTGAAACCAGAAGTGTATCAGTCCCTGCAGATGCACTTCCTCTTGCACCTACATTCCCAGCACATCTTGTCCATTTCCTCAAACACAGTGCCTTCCAGTTGAATATAGTTAGTTTCACAAAGATATCATGGCAGGGCAAACCATTTCGAAAGACATGAACCACTCATCCAATTAAGCAATGGTAATATCGTCTCAGTTATCTTTTTTTTTTTTAGTAACTTCTCACAATTGGTAATTTCTTTAATATAATTTTTTTATCCTACTTTACCTGCAAGTAATAGGACAGATTTGGACATAAAAAAAGCTACCACCAATAAAAACCAGTTATTTACCATTTTAGTTATGCTTCTCAGCTCCCTTCCTTGAAGAAATAGAAGGTTTTACTCAAACATTTCAGTTGTTAATATATATCTTTCTATTTTATGCACAGATATTTGCATGGTGAAGAGGAATGAATACTTTTTTTTGGATGTGGGAAGAATATTGTGTGTCACATTTCTCAGTATCATTGGAGGAACTGCTTATAGTTTGGAAGATGGTGAATTCTCAAAAATCAATCGAAAAGTTTCATACAGGTACTTCTTCCTAATGTTGAGCAGACAGTGGATTTAAAGGTTCAGGTTTTTAACAACTGTTGAACCCACCTGACATTTGTGCAGCTCCCAGTATCACTTCACTTGCTCTCTAGTCAAATTCTAAAATAAGCAGATCTGCAACTCTAATGCTAAAAAAGGAAATTGCTTACCACGCTCCAACTTTTCAAGCTTTTTATACCTTAAACAAGTAAAGTGACACTTCTAGTGGTCTTTGAATAAACAGTTTAAAGTCAAGTCCATAGCAATAAAAATACTTTGCTTGCCTAGTTGCAAGTAAAAATTTCCTCAGCCGAATATGGGCACGTTCTTTTCCTGCCTCTTCTGGAGAACTAACTCCTCAGTAACAGTATCCACCCGCTGTTGTGTTTCTTGCTAATCTGTGTATTTACAACAATCCCTGCTGTTGAAAGAGGATTTACCTGCTTCACTAAACCAGCCTAGGAATAATTTCCACAATCATTCTGGGGAGGAAGGAGGGGAGATGAATTCTTGTAAATGGTTAACGCTCTCCCTTCAAGCAAATTGCACACACACGCAAAAAGGCAGGGGAAATAATTAACCTTCCAACTCCTGAATTTTGGCTTCAACTCCCTAAAGTAGCTTCATGCACGAAATCCACATGTGGAAAGAATAATCAGTGGTGACCGATTTGCTGAGGATTGTGGAAAACTGGCCTGTGGAGCACCATGAGCTCTGGCCAGAGATCTGCTGCCGTCTCTTCTGCCGCACAGATCCCAGCGAACGTGCACCACAAAAGCAGCACCGTGTCCTGCCCAGGCATTCTGGAAAACCTCAGTGTTTAAAAGCAATCACTGACCACCTCTTCCCTCCCATGCTAAAGCTTAACAAACTTTTTTTTTTTAAGGAAAAAAAGACAGACACACAACTGTAAATGTGTGCACTAACTTAAAAGCCCCTTTTCAGTCTTTAAGGCATGCAACTCCATCACGTGGCCCTCCGGATACTGGCACCATTTCTGTCAGGAGATACAATCCATTTATTTTAAGACACAGAAGGATGCTGTTTTAATCTACAAGCTTGCTTTCAGTTTGAAGCTGCCTTTTTAAAGCAAAATCCCATCAGTAACAATTCCCTCCTCGTACAAGTGTCTCAGTATTTGAAGATGAAGTGATGAACAATACTTCATTAAAGTATTCATTAAAGAACTCCTTCATTCATTGCAGAGAAAAAAATTAACCTGGAATGATCTTATACCAGATCCACTATTTAAGCATCGTAATTCCTTCCTGAAGCAGCAGCAGCTCTCATAAGTGCCATCTGCATATAATTTTAGCTCTACACTTTGCTCTACTTACAAGCAAATATTTTAGGAAGTGTATCTGTAATTACTAAATATCTTCCAAATTTACACTTTTTTAAAAAAAAAATCTAATTTTTCTATCCAAAATGAAATCTGTATTTTGGAGGTGGCAAGACACTGGCTATCCTCCCCCGCTCTCTCTGAGCACACTGACATCCATTATGTCTGTACATACATAACAGAGGCACATATGCCTCCGTCACCCAGGTCCACTCACACTTCTGTTAAGAGAACGGCTCCCAGACACTTCTGTAGACATCTCGGGGCCAAAAAATTTTAATGCACATTGCTGTTGTAGCTCATGGCCTGTATCTCCCTAGCTCCTTTAGTTTTTCAAACTCCCTAAGATGACTACCTCATTCCTGCTAGGCAGGAAGAGTGTTCTCCAACCGCTGCTGCAAGAAGCTAGCATAAGCACAAATTTCCATTTATAGCTCTCTACTAAAAGTTTTTTTCCTCTTGTTGAGGCAAACACTGGCCTCAGTATGATTACAATCCATCTGTGCATATATCTGGTAGAAGAGTTATTTCCTCTTACAGAGGGTTGTATTTATTTAGCCGTAGTACAGCTGCTCTAAAGCCACTCCGAGTCTAAAAGCATGCTTTTCTGATGTTGCCTTTCCCATTGAAATGCGCCAGCTGCTGAGCAAGTCCCCAAAGTGACAGCCTGAAGAAACAGTATCTCTCAAAGAGCTTGTGTCCACCCTGCAGCTGAGCTCACCAGTCTCAAGAGCCATGAGGACCAGGCTGCCCCCAAAACCAGGCATCTGGCAGGCCCCCCCAACCCTGGCGTGCCATGACCCGTGATATCCAGGCATCTTCCTCCAGTAATTTAGGGGCCCCCTCTAGGCACAAAACACCCCTGCAAAGACAGGTGAGGCAACAGACATTGGCTGCACAAGCACAATGGTGCTGCACCCTGTCCAGCAGTGGACGTAAAGGCATCCTGGAATAAATTAATTTCATTTAGGTCTAGGATGAAGATTTTTCAATTTTTTTTTTAATATATAGACCCTTCCGTTACTTATACTACATGTTCTGCATTTTCACAAGCAATGAATATACACAGCTGCTGCTTCAACTTCTGCATTAGAATGAAAGCAAGTTCCCTAAAATGATAAATTAGATTAGAAAGAGTTACATCACAGTGGTCAGGCTTTGCTAACAGGGAAGGTTTGGGGTTTTTTGTTTTGTTTCGAATAATAAGAAACCATACACTGACACCACAACCTTCAAGAAAAAACCCCCTAGAACAAAGTATGTCTCTCAACTGCTTTAATCCTCAACTTCCAAGTGATGTGATGCTTTCAATGAAATTAAGGCCATAACATACTTGCAGCCTGGTCAAAGGTGATTTTCTCCCTTATACCAGCATCCAATTTATATTTGGATGCTTTGTTTGGCAAGAAGAGGAGATGAATGCTATTTACAAAGCACATTTTGTTTGAAGTCACACTAATAAGCAAAACCTGTGATCATTAACGGCTGTATTCTATCTTGGCTATGCATTGTACCTATACTGTATGTGTACATGCATACATTTACATGACCACACACACTGCAAATTAGAACCAATTTTAATGGAAAAAGTTCTTCATAAGTAGTTTACGCAAAGTTTTTCTTAAAATGATGCTTTATCCCCACAAATGAACAAGCACTACACAAAAAAATCTGACTGAATTACGAAGGCTCCAGCATATTAATAATGTCTTTGCAGTCATCAAGGAATTGTGAAAACACTTCCTTATTCAAATTTTGAAATAAAAAACAGTTGTTTTGCTTTCTGTAAGTTCTTCTAAGAGATGCATGAAGGACTTTGGCATTTGTCCACCTCCAAAAATTAAATTTGATAACCTTGTCAGTTATCAACAAACTGTTAAGCAATATGAAAGTACAACTATATATTTTTTCATGTTTGACCAACAAGCTGTTTGTAATGATTAAACCTGTGTTTAAGGTGATCTAGAAAGGGGAGGGGAAAAAAACAGAGATTTTTCAGCTGGAAATATTTTAATTTTTAAAGGTTAGTGTGACAAGAAAGCCTTTATTCTTAATGCTAGGAACAGATAATCTAAAAATCTGGACAAATGAGTAAATTATAGATTTATTAAAGTTGAAAATTAGCACTGAGGGTATTGAAAAGAGATGTCATACTTTTCAAAACTAGTATCTAATATACACTTCAGGAAAAAAAATCTTAAAAAAATACATTAACATCCCTGCCTTCGATTAAGATGTGAGACCCAAGACAATTTTTTCCAGCAATTGTATTTAATAATAGTAAGGGACTGCTGCTGAACAGATAAGCTAGCAGTTTACATTGTTCCGCACACCTATGAGTTTTCCAGATCTTCCTTATTAAAAAAAAATTAAAATTACTTCTACTAAAAAAGAAAGGGGGAGAGGGCAGAAGTCACCTTTAAAGCAAAATGGTCTTCAGGAGTCCAGTCAGCGTGCCAAGTATTAACCTTTGCTTTATTTCTTTACCTGTTGGACTTTTTTTATTTTTTTAGTGTAACACACAAAAACAAATCAGTGGTACTTTCCCTTTAAAGTGATCAGTAAGTCACCTGTTCTGAAAATTTAGCATTTGTAAGAATTTGCTGGTCTGAGACTACAACTGAATTGTGTGAATGAGTAAGGGACATTGAATGATCAAACGTAAATAACACAGCTTTAACTTTTCATTAAGACAACTGCAAGTAACACTAAGTAAAATGCTCTGAAATAACCTATTTTCAGCACTGACAACGTAGCTGAGAATTTCTGATGCTGTAAGACTACAGAATGCTCAAAGCCAAAAGAAAACCAACTTTCTTGGAGAATAAGCTGCCCAGTTACTCCATGCAACCTTGTATCAGCTCTCCAAACCAGGACTGTAGTAGTTGCTACAATGAACACACTACAAGAAAGCTTTCTTGTACTTTTTTATGCAAATCTTAATAGTTTTGTGCAGAAAACTTAATAAGAGGAATGGCAACATTTCTGCAAGACTTTGCAGCTGTTACTGGCAGTTTTTGATCCCATTTGCTGGGTCTCTCTAGCCAGAGAGTGCAAAAGCAGTATCAGTGCCATGCAAAATACAGCTGTGCTTTTGTACGTATAAACACAACTTCTTTCAGCTCCTTACTTGTTCGCAATCCAGTATTACCTGTGTGCAAGACAGCTCTGACTTTTTCTGTGTTGCACCATTTTGTGCCCAGGCCCAATTCTGAATCCAAACTATAGCTATTCCCCATGAAGGGTATAACATTATAAAGGGTTACAAACAAGCAATCTATCACCGAACCACGTTTTTCCAGTTTTTCAAACAAGGCGACCCCATACTCTTCCGATCTGTTGTAGGATGCACTAAGCAATTTCATGTTGACAGAGCAGTATTACAGATTTTCATTAAAATGTATCAACACTATGCAAAAGTGTTCAGCAGGAAAGCAAAGGGTTAGAATCTCCACTATAGTTGTAGCAAATAAATAGTAGCAAGTAACTTGACAAAATGTTCACTAAGGTTCCCACATTCAAAGCCATTACACTTTCCCCCTTCAGACAGGGTCACTATGTCCTGCCAATTCATGAGCTCCCAAAAATAAACTAGTTGAGTAACTGAAGATGGCAATAGATTTTCACATTCCCTCCATGCATCCAAACTGTACAGCTCAGATGGTTACTTGTAAACAGCCAGGCGTCCTACACTTAATCTAGAGCACTTTCCCAAGCAAATTCTGTCACTTACAATAACTCAGTTATAGCTGTCACTAAACTCCACCTCCAAACTGTACTTTTCTCTCATAAATCAAGTCACTCAGAAAGAACTGTTGTCTTAATATACTCTTTAGCACATGGCAAAATGAGTAGTTCTGTTCATCTTCACGACAAAACAAAAAACCCCCAAAACATAATATAGCAGAGCTGACAGATGTATAACCACCTCGGAAAAACGTCTTAGAGCCATGCTCCAAGGGAGAAAGTTGATCTACCACTTTGGCTTCTTCCATCTTTGACCTTTTTGACGACACTGCCAAAGCTACCCAATTGAGAAACAGAAAAGTATGAAATAAGTCTGCATAAGACCCAGGCGGAAATCACCTAAGTGCACAGAACCACAGAAATCATAATTTTATTCAGTGACAACCTGTTTTAAAGCCAAGTAAGTAACCTGGCCAGGGAAACTCTACTCAGCCTGCCCCACACAGAAATTGGTGCCTGCTTTCTAGAGTGCAATCCAGAAGTCTCAGTTCCACATCTCAGATTTCTGGAAGAGACATGAAGGGATTAAGCATCTCCCAGAGAACCAAAAGTCAGCCTTTTAATCAGGATGTCCAGGAAAAAGCTGGTCAAAAGGGCCCATAGAGGATGCATCCTATAGGCAAATTAGTATCTGCATTTGAAAGAAAAAAACTGCTATTCTACCTAAGGCTTAAGTGCCTCTATCTGCTGGAGGTCTGCAGAGGGTGTCAATAACTATTTCTGAACAACAAAGCCAGCTCCTTCTCAGACAGTAGGTGTGAGAGGGTATGACCTGCTGACAAAACACTCACCCAGCCTTGGAGATGCAAATTCGGACGCACATATCACACCTGCCCCTAAGGGAGCCCCCATCAATCAGCTCCCCTGGGTGGGGGGAAGTCTCCATCCCCACTCTTGGCATCCCGCCACTACACGTTGGTCAGGTCACAGCATGCTTCTGTGGCCTCTTCGTTGAAGGCAATTACCTCATCTTGAAATGAGGATGACAACAAGGCACTAACAACATAAATTACTTGTCAGCAGTGAGATCACAAGAAAGGGAGAAGTCTGGAAACAGTTTTGTTCTATGTCCTATGGCACCAGAAAACACTTCCTCCCTGTACAGCATTTTGTTTCCTTCTCTTCTAAGTCTGTCTGTCTGCCTTTGGTCTTAGTTGTCCCACAGTTGTCCAACAGTTTGTGAATGCAAGTGTAGATTCATAGGAAATGTAGGAAATTCCATGACTGGAGGACCTAATGGCCTTCTGGGACAGGGCAAAGAGCAAGACTTACTCTAAGCTCTAGGTACCTGCTCCATGTTGCTGACCATTTTAGTTTCAACATAGGCAGCTTGTTGCTTCTACATAGCAATAAAATGCACAGTGAAATCATAAATACAAACACTTCCCCATCCCACCCCTCCTAAATATTAACACCAGTTAACTTGGAGATAGAACACTAAAAGCACTTCAGGCTAGTAAGAGAGATGAAGGGCAAGATCTTACATAAGATTTTTAAAGGCCAAACAAAGCCATTAACTTCTTGGTAAGAGTACAGATGTGACTTCTTAAACATTTTAACCCAACTAGTCCATTCGAAAGCTTCCCCCTAACTTCAGTTTCTTGACTGTACTCCTGAAGCAGATCTTCATAAGAACTGCTGGTACAGACCCAGTCACAGCACTGCAGCCTCTGCGAGCAAATCAGACCCTCACATTTGCTTTTGACAAAAGGGACACGGATAGATCACTCAGACCTCTAAAGGTCTAAGTGTAGCCTGTAACTTTGTTAGATATTATTCAAATTAAAATGGTAAAAACCTGCAGCAAACCCATATTGGCTCAGAATATGAAACAAACAGAGTAAATCTGTAGACTTCTCTATACCACGTAGCCCAGGAATTACAGAGCAAATGCAGTCTTTTTTATTAACACTCATGATGTGAAGATCAGAAGCAAACCACCTCACACAGATTTCAATTACTCTCATAAACCCTCTTCACTATATTTCTGCTCAAATTTTTGACAAGAGACTATAGAAAACCAGATGGTTTTACTTCAGAAATGATCTCTCTGAATTAGACCGCGAAGAGTTGCTGCAAGCACCTGTGCCATCTCTGCTCTTTACCTGAGCAATGTGTGAACCAGCTCAAATACTGAGTTTTCTTGTTTGCTTTTTGTCATGCAGTCCTTGAAGTAGGCTATTGTGGTAGCAGACAAACCCAAGCGAGTGTTTATAACTTGAGATCTAAATCCAAGCACAGTTAAATACCAATACCTTTCACGGAGAAAGCATTAAAAGTTTCTAAACATCTTCCTACCTCAGCACCTTTTTTATTTTGTGTGTACACAAGAATGTTTGTTTGTTTGGGGGTTGTCTTTTAAAAATAGTAAGTTTTGCCCTTCCATCTACAACTCCTCCTTCCCCATGAACAGTACCTTTGCAGTACTATAACAACAGAATAGTGCTGGTCAGGATTGGAAGAGATTATTGATTTAGATTTATCACCACTGGGAAAGAAAAACAAAAGAAAGCACTTCTGTTTAAAAAAATCTAAAAGCCAATTCAGTGCCACCCAAATATACAGTTGGCACAAAAGAAGCAGCATCTTGCCAAAATGGCTGTTTTAACATCAACTCCAAGTATCAAATACACTGTCCCTTTAAGTAAATATCCAAAGTACAGGCGGTCAAGCAATTGTTGTTGTTGACAAGTATTTGGGCCACTGCCTTTGGTCTCATACTTGCCTAATGATACCTCTGACAGAGGTGCCTCTGGAGAAATCCATAATCTTGTCAAAAAGGAGCAGTGCAACCTGAAGTCCAGTGAAAGGTCTCTAACCTTGCTCTGTCTCACCTGTGTGTTGGAGAGATGCCCTGCTTCTTTATTGCCAGTCTGCCCACTTTTCTTTTGTCTCCTGTGCTTTACAATTTAGCAAATATATGCTTATGTCATTCTTAGACAAACAAACAAAAATTTGCATCTTGGCATACATGTGTGCACAGGCAAGCTAACTCATTTTAAAATGCCAGGAGAGATAACCTGAATGAGGTTTGTGTCAATAGTAATTATTATTTAAGATGTCTTCCAGCTGTAGAGAAAAACTTCACAAATCAAGGATTCAAATCTGCATTTTATTTCTTTTGCTAACAAAGCTCTCTGTATATTAATTTCCTCTGTAAAGGCAATGTAACTAGGTTTATTTATATTGCAAATTAAAAACCTCAGACAGGCTTTGTTCATTTCTTTAAAGAAAAAAATATCAACATTGACTTAAACCAAGCTTCTTGCAAGGCAGCCCATAACCATCAACAAGTGTGAAACCTAAGTACAGTATCACCTACATCAAACTTCCTAGGTTTTTAATACATCAGTACTTCATATGTTTATTCTTTGCATCTCAAACTCAAAATTAAAATTGATTGCTTATAAGGAGTTCCACATTCTTCTTTTCATATTCTTATGCAATAAATTAGTATTTTTATTACAGATCAAGTTTTTCTACTGAAAAAGTTATTGTACATTTTCTATAGAAAGAAATAGTGGTAACAGCAAAATAAGTCAGCTAGTAACACTTTTGCTAAAGAAAGAAGAGCATTAAAACAAAAACAAAAAAAAAACAAGGAGGGGACAATGTAGTTCTCATACCTCAATACAAAAGAAGAAATGTCTTAAATATATTTTGCGTTCTTGCATTATTTAGAAAATCATGGTAACAAAGACCGCTTGAATACTGAAATTTAATTTAAAAAAAAAAAATTAAGTCCATAATCAAATGCAACATTTTCCACAATTATTCACTTGCAATAACATCCTTTATGTGCAAAAGAAAACTTTCCAAATACTCAAAGAGGGCAGCTTAAACTCTTAATAATAAAAATGCCCAACAGTATTGTAATACTTTTTGATTCCTAGCTTTCATTTATAGCATATTCATTTACTTCTCCCCTGGCATCTCAACATCCCTTAGAATATTTTCATTTAAACAAATACTGTTGTGGAAATACCACACGATTTGCTCATGAAATATACTTGAAAAAATATTTATATTTTCTAAAAAATTTGGAAAAGATAGTAGCTTTCCAATTTAAAAAATCCAAATAAAGTTACCATTTTACTTCAATATAATAAAGATTATATTATAAATATTCCTAATATTTCGTATGCCTCATACAATATTTTGACATTTTTGAATATTTTGAATATTTTTGACAAGCTCTAGATGTTATAAGTCACAACATCAAACTAAGCCATGGGGCCAGTCAGATTTCCCTGCCAGTTTCACATACATGAGTCTTTGGCATCACTGGAATCTCCTAAAGCAATGAGAATGTCTTACAGCTGTGCCTCTCTCTCCTCCCACCAGGAATTTGGCAGTGCTGGGATTTTGTTCTCAGACGGTATAAAACCAAATTCAAAATAGGAAAATACTTTGTTAAATTCTTCTCCACCCAAGTGTAGTGATTTCCCACAAACTCTCAGCAAACTCTCCTTTCAGGAAGTGCTTGAAAGAATAAACAATACCTTATGCAGGAAAAAATAAAGCCTGAAAACAAGACAGTGAATGGCAAATGATCCAGTAAAATCCCAAGAGTATTTTTAACGCATGGCACTTCATTTTACTTCACTTTTCAATGTGTCTAGAGGTGACCATTCAGCATCAAGAATCTGAACAGTTAAGGATATTTGGAAACTGCAAGAATAATTGCCTTGCATTACTATAAAACTAAACAATAATGTAATTTATGACTGATTACTAAGAGACAGATGCAGGAGTTCAAAAGGAGATGCTCAAGGAATCGTTAAGTGTACGCCGACAGCAGGTAAGGCTGCAGCTAAATATACATGATTAAGCCAAGTTTGAAATCACACAACATCCTCAAGCAACCTGGGATCCAAACAGAAATGTCTACAAACCATAACAGGGCAATTTGGAGATTATTCAGACTTCTGGAACTAGTTTCAACTTCAGGCTTCATCACAACACACACCGCAGATAAGGCGACAAGCATTTCTGCTGGCCCACTGCCCCACAGCTTGCAGCTTCAGAGAACAGATTCTAGTTCCCCCATGCTATCTGGTAGCTGGAAATCAACCATACAACACAATACCACAACCAGGCTGCAAAGCCAAACCGGTATTCCAGTCTTCTCAGTGAAAAGCCCGTGATTAAAAAAAAAAAAAAGGACAAGAATAATCCTTGCAGCCACAATTCATGCATGGTTTGGTCACTATAGCTCTACAAATACCAAAAGCAACACTATTAAAAACAACAAATTAAGATAAACCCCAAATATTGCATTATATTCAAGTCTGAAATAATAGTACAAACAGTCAAACAAAAAACTTGAAAAAGCTTTTTTAAAAAATAAACAAAACTTCACAAACAGCACTCTATCACCACAAGAAAAAGAAACATTTGTTCTCAGGGAAACTAAGTTATGAAAAACTTAAGGGTGTATAACAGAATAATGTGTGTACACATAAATATACATATGTGTTTGTCTTCCCAAAATAAATGACAAGAGGCTATGCCAATATATATTATTGCACTACAACCTCTCCTATTAGTAAGCTATGATCTGGAAAGCCAAGCACCTGAGAACCAATTTTCACATGAGAAGATAATATACAGCAAAGAATTAGTAAAACCTAAATACTGACTTGATTCCACTTCTGGTCTCTTTACATCCCAACATGGAACACACAACCAATCAGTAACAAATTTAGTAAAAAAGATATCAGAACTGTTTCTCAGCTTGCTACTTCAGTCATTAATAGCATTTAACTTGTTTCAATCCTTACCATTACTTGAAACTATATAGAACTTGAAAATTAATTTTCAAATACTAAACACTAAAAAAGAAAGCATTATTCCACGTTTTGCTGTAGGCCTTTCAAGATGCCTTTAAAAAAAGCCAAAAAACTCCCACTGAACACTTTGCCACCCCCTCCAAATCCCAGTTTTTAACTTCTTGATCAACATCAGCTGTCAATGCAACAAAAGGCATTCATGTAATTTACTTGTACTAAAGAGAGCATTAATTTTTGAGAGCTATACATTTCAAAGAGTATCTGTACATCTTCCGTACCATATACAGATTAACGAATTATATTAATTTAGATCCGCTGATCAAGTGGCTGTCAGTTGCACCAAACACAATAAAAAGCATCACCACAGACAGAAAAGCAAAGAATTAATTACTAAGATTTATCTCTGCATCTCCATTCGATCATTTGCTCCTGAATACCTGAATGTTGGCTGCATTCAAAACTGATACACTCACATTTTTCCCAGTGCAAAGAATATAACTTCTTCTGGTAGCATCCTGTGTATTTTTCAGTCGCTAGAGTTGATCATCAGAGCCCTTGAGAAGGGCTACAGTTGGAGACCATTCAGAAACAGAAGTTATGCAAAACGTTGTGAAGTGCTTATTGAGCAGCCTCTCGCTGGAAACACATGCCATTTGTGCCCTGGGAGCCGCTGCAGCTGCCAAGGAGCTTTCATGTGGAATGCACGTTGCTGGTATGCAGCTATAAAAATTTAAGTTATTACTTGAGCAACCACCTCCTCAGGGACCTACATATCGCACGACAAGGATTTCTTGGTTTGAACATTAAAATTGCACTGAAGGGAACACGTGATTCAAAGCACGTCTGACAGATAGCTCTGTGCCACACTATTCCAATTATTAAGGGAGGTCCTAACGACGATATTTCCTTAAATTAGCAGTACATCCCTCCTATTTACAAGTTGCTCAGTGACAAGTCTTCCATTTGGAGCTGACTCATGAGCCTTGGCTTGCCTGTGCCAGAATTTGCTAGCTTTTTGGACATGTGTTGCAAAACCTCACCACTAGAGCTCCTGCCTCCCTCCCGTTTCATATGATGAACACTCAGAAAGAAGTGGTTTATTTCTCCCTTTATATCACTTGGAATATAGATAACTACCCTGGAGACAATAAGCATATTTACTACATTTCACTTTAGCAAAACTGTAATTTACTGCAACCAATACTAAAATTTTACGCAATGTCTCAGAAAAAGGAAAAAAAAAACAGGGTTTTTTTTTTAAGAAAAGGTAAAACAACAAAAGCAAATCAGCTCTTACCACTAATACAAGTCTCTTCATCATCCTCATTCCATTATATGATCAATAGGTTAAAAAAGTGGCTGCTAAATGTTTACCTGAGCTGGAGGGAAAACTAGGTAAGCATCTTAAGTAGGAACTCGCCAAGAATTGCTAAGCATATAGGAAACACATCCACCTTTGGAAACAGGACCATGGGCTAAACTGACTCCCATTCCGATTCATGGCAGTCTCTCTTCTCTCCTCACATGCCTGAACACCCCCCCACACACATCCCCCCACAGACACTGCTGCTGCTGCCACCGCCATCACCAAGGTGGCCATTTCCAAAGAAAGGCTGCAGGCCCTCCATCAGGGGCAACTTCAGGGACGGCCTGGCAGCTTGGCAGAACAGCGTCATGGGAAGGGTGCCAGGCTTGAAAATATCTCCTGCCGCTCTGCAGCTACCACTTATGGGTGACAGTAACAGTGAAATTGCAAAAGCATAGATTAACATCAGGAAGGAGCATGTAGGCTCTCAAAAGGCCTGTACTGCGCTGCAGCCCTCGTCCTTTTGTACCACTGCTACTCTCATGCACCTGGATGGGTTAAAGCTAGCTGGGCTACGCCTGCCTTCTGCTAATATGCACACAAAAGTCCATCTATGACTAATCCCACCCAGTACCACAGGACGACTCATGGACATAAAAGTTACCTACTCCTTTGTATACAAGCCTGAAGAATCCAGGCCTAAAACATTTTCTCCTACCACGCAAATTTGTCAAAAGCAAAAGGCTTAGCATAAGGAATTACTGTATTGTATCGCTACCACAAATGATTGTTTTTCCCTAGAAGTAATTTTGACATTAAAACACCCAGGATAACATAGATTGACAAGTCGGTCAAGACATGAAGAAAAATTCAAAGAAAAATTTACAAATTGAGCATTATAGTAACACACAGATTAACATATCTTTGCTTATTTTGTATTAGAATAAAATGCTCCAATAAACATACAGAAGGATCACTATGACAGTAGGTTTGTCAAGTGATAGGCCTAGTGCTGTGGCAAATTAGCCACTTGCCAATAAAAAAAACAAAAAACAACCAACCAAATGTAAATTTCTTCAGCACAGCACTACATTCTTCATTAACAGTTACATGTATTTTTCATGAAGCTTTTCATTGACAACCTGAGGAAACTGCCAGCAATAAGATAATCTGTGTGTTGAACTAAAATAAGATGTTCTAGTTGAACACCACGAAATTTTAGAGTAACTTTCCATTTTTGTAGTACTTTCTATCACAGCACTCAAAGACACTTTTAAAAGTTTTCACAGCATTTATTAAGACATCAGCAGAGACCACTAAAGACAATATTTCTAGAAAATTGTGTCTAACCTTAGAAAGGCCAATTTCTAAGTACCAGATCTGAAATCTTTTGGATCTGATGTTTCATGAATTCCAACTACTGATAAAAATTACAAGTAAACAGCATCTCTGAAAAACAAATCTTTGGTACCTTAAGTTGTATCCACAAGAACTTTGGCATAATTTTGATGGTCTTTCAAAGCCTTATACAGGGTCAGTGGCTCACTCTCAATGCCTTGTCCTATTCCCCAGCCAACGTTGCCTGCAAGATCACCCAGCAAGATGCAACTCTTCAACTAAAGTTGAAGCAGCGTGTTTAAAACTTATGTCTAGTCCAGCACTCCTTTCACAGAATCACAGAATCGTAGGTGTTAGAAGAGACCTTTGGAGATCATCTAGTCCAACCCCCTTGCCAAAGCAGGTTCATCTACAGCAGGCTGGACAGGAACTTAGACTTTTTTGGTGCCTGACATGGAAACTCTCCCCAGTGCTCTTCTCTCCATTTTTCCAAGCAAACTAGCCAAATTGCAGTTGCTTATTTTAACACAGGCTTCTTTTCCCACGCAAGCAATCAGACCAGAGCAAGAATTACACTAATCCTGCAGGACTGTTAGCAAACCTGACCGATTTTTGCCCGCTGCGTAATCACTTTGGAAACATGAACCCATAGATTCAACCAGCTTTCAATTTCTTCTGTGCCTGCAGAGACTGCTGGTGGTGTTTCTGCTGAGTATTTCAGGTTTATGACTTCTGCCATCAGCCTCACTCCACTTACCCCCTTCTCCCCCTTCTAATTCTTCGGTGAAGTCAAAGAGGAACGTGGAAACGCAATGCAGATTATACACTCTCTTTTTAGCATTTTTAACGCAGAACTGGGTTTTGTTCGGTACAGAAATCTTGCACAATAGCCTGCGTATACGTATTTGTTCCAACAAAGCTACCCTATGCAATCACTCTGTAATTACACAGTCATAAAGCTGCTGCTGTTGCTGCTTGGAACTGCAGTCTCGCCCTCTAAACAACCTAATATCAGTCTCTGCATTAGGACACTGCTTTTCTCTCTTCCCCTTCCTTAACAGATTACCCCAGTGTACACGGCCCTGACACGGCACTCAAAACACGCAGCCAGGAGGGAATCAAACGATTTGAGGGTAAAACGGAAAAGACGCTACCTGTTTTAAAGATGATGCCTGGTAAATCTCTGGGGAGCAAAGAGAATATTGGTTTAATTCTGCAGGCTGCAGCCACAGGAGACTTTTACAAACCCAAAATAAACCCTGCTTACCCCCGGCAAAAAAAAAAAAAAAGGCAAAAAAAAAAAAAAAAACCCCAACCCGTACGCATTATATAAGCCGCTCACACAGGCGCGTGGGAGTATTGTCAGCTTTTACTGGTAAACTGCAAAGAATCCGTCCCTTGCAGTTGCTGCCAGAGAAGGAGCTGCACATTTGAGAGCACGGGATTTTCAGAAATTATCTAATAAATTCCTCCCCGCCGCCGCCTCCCCGCCAATCCACCGCGCAAATCCCGGCGGAGAAATCCGGCCCCTCACGCCGGGGCTCCCCGGGAACTAACCCGCGGCTGCAGCCCGCCGTGACCCCCCCGCCCCAGCGCCCGGAGCTGCCCCGGCAGCAAAGAGAAACACCAAATTAATAATAATAAATTAAAAAAAAAAAAAACACAAACACA
>VXBO01002688.1:1647783-1665110 GCA_013400135.1 Rhinoptilus africanus
CCCGCCTTTTTCACAGATCTTGGCTTGACCTTCTCTGCTTGGTTTTGGCTGCCGTTCGCAGGGAGGCAGAGGAAATCCCCAACGAGTAAGGGGCGGGGAGGGAGTTTGTAGCACTGATTTGGAAGCCGAGTCCTGCAAAACACTGGCCGTGTTCAACACCTGGCCAAACTCGCCGGTTTGAGGCCCCGAGTTGGGCGCCAGCCTCTCCAGCTGCGTGATCAGGCTTCCTGGCCCTCCTCTCTGAAGAAAAACAAACAAACTAAAAGCTTTTTTTTTTTCTTAAGGAAACCCTTGCAGCAGAGGAAACCACGGTTTTCTTTTTCCCCTCTTTTAGTCCCCTTTTTCACAGCTTTTTCTGAAGAAAAAGTGGAAAAACAGGGAAGGGAGAAAGGATTTGTATCTAATACAAGTGCTCAGGTCATCTCTATACTGCTGGCTGTTACCAAACCCCTGAAATTTACTTTCACAAGAACACATACTGCTGAGGTTTCAAAAATCCAGCTCCCCTACTGGAATATGGCTTCCCCTGTCGCCTTGGTCTGAGACCTAAACACAGAGCGTTCTGGCAAATGCAGGCACGCTGCTCCTCTTAAGGCAGGAAATCAAGAAGCTGCTTCGTCATTGCTCCCCCTGTAGACTGCTCTAATGCTCCAGTTTGTTCCCAACCAACGAAACTTTCAGAATATGAAATAACGTTTAGGCAGCATTTCACATATCGGACTCTCATTCAGTGAAATGTGCCAAGCAACACAAAAATGCCAAGCGTTTTTTCCCCAACATGCAGACAGCCACGTGTTTACCTTCATCCAGGCTTAGCTCATTCAGTGCACGCAGTAGCATAGTTTGGGTTTTTTTTTCTAGACCAGCAGGGCAGTTTCCCTTCAAGCATGTATTGCTTTATAGACTGAAATATAGAAGTCATCTTTGCACTGCTCACTCTAGTTCGCATTTCTTTCCCAACAGTTCCTGGCTTCTGTGCAGAAATTTTTACCAAGGAAGCTTACTATACACCGAAACAGGAGCCCAGAGAAGTGACTTACCCGTGACTACAGAACGTACCTGATGCATAACCAGGTTTCTCTGATGAGTCTGAGGTCAGTAGTCTAATTACCACACCCAATCTTTTCCTGTCACGGTGCAGAGAATAACAGTGAGGCACATGGAAGTGAGAAGCGAATTAGTAGCCACAGGTACTACTGGTAAAGGGTTTTTTTTCATTCACAACCAAAGGTATCATTTGATGCAACACTTCTCAAGAGGACATTCAAGGAAAAGTCCTCTATACTATCGTTAATGCATTTGCTCTTCTAAACTCCTGAACAGACAGGAGCAATAGGGCAATTAACTGTTTAAATCAATACAGAAGGAATGTTCACAGCTGTTCAAATTAGCTAATATGTAAAGCAAACTTAAATAACTGCACAAAATGACTAAAACTGAAGTCAAAGGCATACAACCCATTAGTTTAATTTGCCCTCATAAAGACTGAAAAGACAGATTCCATAAACTGGAGTTACTTCCTTCTCTGTTATAAGATGTTAGGCAATCAGTGCCTGCCATGAAGCACATCAGATATTGCTAAGATTCAAATTGCTTATCTCAGCTTTCCTTGGGGGAAAAAAAAAAATCCAAAACCCCACCACTCTTCTATCACTGTAAATCATTTTGTAACAGCAAAGCGTAGTTTTTCCTTGCAGCCAGAACAAATGCATGTTTTACTTCACATGTTTGGAGTTTGGGAAGCAAAAAGATGAGCAGCGTCTCGTGTTTCACAATATGTAATCACGTAGAAGCAACAGACAATGGCAGAAATGTCATAATCTGGCTACAGAAGCTAACAGTGGGCAGGTGGGGGAGGATGCTTTCTACCCTTGTCTAGGAGACACTTTGACGTTGTTGTTTTCTGATAGTTGCCTCCTAAATAATGTATAAGGGAGACAGGAATCCTCCTTTACTGAGCCAAAGACAACACAGCAAGCACAAGGGCAAAGCTGAAACACACTGTAAGATGCAAAATCTCCACGAAAGGATGGTACTTCTTCCTAAACATACCAAATGGGATAAGAACAAAAATGGGCAAATATTCCGGTACACCAGCTAGTTTATAGATGGGAAATGGAAGAAGCATGCCTCAGAGACACCATGGCATGAGTGCTTATAGAGCCGTATGCTACTGTTTATTTACTGAGCAATAAACAGTTTTATGAAGTGTTTTGTAAAGATTTTGCCACTCTTCAATTTTTTCTCTGTTCTTTGTGTTGTGCAGTCCTTACGTCTCTTCCAGAACGAGACATCATAATTTTTCTTCCTTACAATAGCAGCTTTTCCTATGCTTTTTTAAAAATTGTTTCTCTTTCTCTTTTTCTCGGCATATGCTGAGACTGCATGCAGTCTGCCCCTCCGTCAGTTTTACAGTAACAAAATTTAATACACCTATATTCCCTGCTATGTCATTATTTTATTACTACATTGAAGAAGGAGATTGGAAGATTTCCTACCTATCGCCATATAAAATCTTAGGTGGCTTGTACAGACACATCTTGGGCTGTAACAACATCGACTCATATCATTAATAAACTGGATGGCACTGAGTCAGAATTTGGATTAAAGACGACGCTTTGCATACTGAACGTTTGCAAAACTGGGCCAGAGGCTCAGTAGGTGGCACTCTTTTCACCAAGTCAGAGCAGAGCAAATGCCCTGGCCTCTTTCCAGCTGTCACGAGTTGAACTAGTGCCCCAGCATTATGGGAGACAGCATGGAGCTATTAGTTCTCCCTGAAATTAACTGTAAAATGAAGGTCTTAATCACTATAGCTAGTAAGAAAATAATTACACCCTTTGAAATAGAAGTTTCAGATTCCAGTGAGCCTAAAACTTCCATCTCATAATCACACTGAAATTCCCTCTAAAATTTCCATTGGACGTGCTATTTTTCTTCAAAAATGAATGACAGCATAAAACAGTAATTAATAGGTGCACTGTTTATCCCACAAACATATTCGATGTTCGATTGCAAGGCTGCCCCTAGGCAGGCTAGAGAACGGACTGACAGGAACCACATGAAGTTCAACACAGATTAATGCAAAGCCCTGCACTTTGGCCCGACTAACCTTCTGCCTCAGGAGGCCACTCAGCACCACCGAATAAGATCTGGAGGTCCTGGTGGACACTGGGAGAAACGCCAGCCAGCAGTGAAGGCTAACAGCATCCTGGGCTGTATAAAGAAAAGCAAGGCTAGGTTAAGGGAAATAATTATTCCTTTTCACTCACCATTTGTTAGGCTGCCTCTAGAATACTGTGTCCACTTCTGTGCACCTCAGTGCAAAAAATATGTTGATAAACCTCAGCCAGTAGAAAGCCAAGATCGTCGGGGGCTGGTACAGATATTCCTGCAAGAAGAGGCTGAGGGAAACTGGGCTTGTCTAGTATGGAAAGGAGAACAGGTAGGAGAGACTTCTACCAGCCTTCCAGTAGCTACAAGACTAGATCTTTTCCCACAAGAGAAGGCAAAGCCAGGTTCTCTACTGAGGCACACAGTGGGATAAGGACAATGGTCATAAATTGAAACTGTGGCTGTTCCAACCAGCTAGTGAGGATAGTGAAGCAATGCAACAGGTTGCCACCAGAGGCTGTGGAATTTCCTTTCTTGGAAGTTTCACTATCTGACAAAGAAAGCCCTGAGCAACATGGTCAGCGTTGACCCTGCTTTAAGCAGGAGGTTGAACTAGTGACCTCCCAAAATCCGCTCCAATCTGACCAATTCTGTGATTCAAGATGCAACTCCCCTTACCTCACATGAAAGGAGGCTTAATTAAATGATAGTAAAATAGTTTGAAATAAATCCTTGTATGAAATACAAGTAATTGTATGTGTTTGGGGTTGGCTGCGTTTTAGATTTGAGGTTATGAATTTAGAAAACCTCAGCATAAATACAAAGAAACGCATTCCCTCATAGTCAGCGTTTTTTCAGCTGCATGATTACAGGAGAAAATGCCTATAAAAATGCTTTTTTTCTTTTTATACAAGATTAATTTTTCTGTACTACAGAGAAATTTGAATTTCCCCAGTATCAATGTCTGTTTCCCATCTTTGTCATAATTAAAATTAAACACTCAAGATATTACATTTGAAATATTATTCTACAGTACAGCTTCTCTTGGGAAACTTGATGAAGTCAGATAAAATGTTTGGAAAGAAGGGGTTTGTCTTTTTTAAAAAAAGTTTGCAAAAGGAAAAAGAAAATCTTGCATATTTACTTGGTTTCATATCTGAGTTTAAAATTAAAACATTTTAGTTTGCTTTATTAACTTGAACAAGAATGAGCTTCTTTGATCAACTCTGGGAAAAATGCATGTGTTTATTTCTAGAGCATGTGTGTGTAAATACGTATGTATACACACACACACCAAGTGTCATGAGCTGGCTCCCTGAGAACCAGGATGAGACCTTGCTACATGAGGGAAAAGGTGGGACACTGTAGTTGAGAAAAGAAACCACATGTGAAAAAAAAAAAGTTACTCACAGTGCTTAAACAGCACTGAAAGAAGCTCAAACACCATGGCGAGAAAGACAGCATAAGAATCTATGAAGCATGGAATTATATGGCACGCTGAAAAACAAGACTGCTGGAACTTTCTTCTGTTGGGTTGTGTAGCCTTAAACACACTTTGCAGTCCTTTCTGCATTTACTGTCACTTTTCCCAGAATTCCTCATTCTTTGTTTGTTTGTTTTACAAACAATAGTCGATGGTAACATTATTCACTGTTTACAATTGAGGAAAAAAGTAACATTTGGAAAAGTGGTGAGCTGAAGACCACACAGAGGTTCAATAGCTGAGCTTTGGTTAGCTCAAAATGCTCAATTCCACATGGAGATTCATCTGTCACACTATACTTTTCCTGTATTTTAGGACCTCAATCTACAGATTCTACTAAACTACAACATGCCCCCTCATCTAAGTATCACTAATCTACGCATACAACCACAGGACACCAAATGCTTCATGCTGCTCAACTGGTTGAACAGTGGCACAAGTCCTTCTGAGAATTAGGTCCAAATTACCTTAAGCAGGATGATTTTTTAAAAAAGTAAACACCACCTAAAATAAGACAATTTTCAAAAAGCTGGTTGTAAACTGCCTCTGATTATTTCTTAAATATTTAGAGATTGTATTTTCTTACCTACTGTGCGAGAGAAACTGTTAGAAAAGGAACTAATGAATATAGAACTCTGGAAAAAGCGCTGTAAATTCATTAGCTCTATTAATTATTAATATACATACCTTGGAAAAAGTGTGTAGACTAATAGCTCTCAACAACATCATGGAAGTAGAAATAATGAAAAACACGGTAAGTAAGAAGTTCCAAGACCTGGTGGGCATACACATATTCTAATTCTAATAAATATTTTTAATGCTATAATCACTAAATGGTTTGAGGGCCACTATTATAACACATTTCAATAAACCTTTTTGGAATTTACCTCTCATTATGCATTACAAGAGTGTAACATCTTTGAAAGGAACACATCTACTACTATGGGGGTGTGTATACGTCATTTCAAAACCCTGATGTTCTGGAAGTTTGTAAACCTGCTCTCAGGAGCACTTACATCAATTCCTGCACCATATTGGTTTCACAGAGAATGCTTTATAAAATACTACAGTAGCTCTACAGTTTCTGTGAAATTCATGTGTTAAATTGTCAAGAACTCAAATAGATGGATTTTCTTTTTGGCAACAGATACTCTGATTTAGACTGAAGTGGCTGGCTATTGGGGAGCACCAAGGGCTGGGGCTGCTCCCCAAGGGCCCAGGGTCAGGAGCCAAGGAAACTCTCAAGGTTGGCAGTGCAGGGCTGATCCTACCACTCCCAGTGAGGAAGCAGGGCAGGCCAGGGAGGTGGCCCCCCAAACCCAGGGCATCAGGCACCCCCATGGGCATAAGGCAGGGCTGAAGTTAAGCTGGGAAGACAAGTTCAAAGGTCTTACACAGAAGGGACATGAGCAGATGCTTGTTGTTTTACATTGTTAACAAGTCGATTATTCTACCCTAAAGCCTGGTTTCAACCACTGTAAATCAGAACTGATTCCACTAAAAGCAACGGTGCCATGGTCACATGAAACTGAGAAAGGAGAAATAGGGCTCCTGGCCTTCAGAAAGTTAAAGTGAAATATGCATATATGGTACTAAAATTGCATTCTTTCATATAGTTTGCTTTTAGAAAAGTTAATGAGTGTCTAATTGGAGATCTGTCAAAAAATTAATGTAGAACATCATTTAGATAGTAGAACAAAGTACACTTATAAATTGTTGGTCTTACAAATGCCAGTTTTAACACCAAGTGCAAGAGCCACAGGCTAAAGCAGGTCCCAAGCAAATATGGCAGAAGACCGGACTGAGGCTTGTTTTCACAAGTAACTGCCACTAAGGCTTCTTCTACCTCTTTTTCCCCCCAGACAACCAGCTGTGCTTTCTTTAAGTTGGCTTTGGGCCCCAGCAGAGAAACAAACCCCCTAGAAGCACTCAGCGTCCCAGCAACAACAAACCAACAAGAAAGAAATACTGAGAGCATTTACTGCAGAGTAACGTTCACAGCTTGACTGAATTTAGCATAAAAACAGAAATAAAGACTGGAATTTGAAACTATGATGAGCTGCAATATTTTTCTGCCTGTGTGTCCTTGCCCATGGCAGGGGGGTTGGAACTAGATGATCCTTAAGGTTCCTTCCAATCCAAACCATTCTGTGATTCTAATGCTACATACGAGGAATTATTTTTCTAGTTCCTTTAGAACTTCCTTTAATAGTCTGAGTAGACCAATTTCTTATTGAAGAATGGATTGGTAGATGAATTTGATTATTAGTCTACTTAATACCCTGAAGTGCTTTGGTTCAACTTATATTTCATTTTCAGATACTTTATATTCCTCACAGGTACACTAATATGAAGGCAATGCTCTCTCTTTCTCCTTTCTATGGATAATACAATGAACATTCAGCTCTAAGACTGTCTGCCTGAGCTAAGGGATTCTCATTGATGCAGGAAGTCACAGGCTGTACACACCACCTGAATAGTTCCTACATTGTCCAGCCCACTAACAGCAACTGCCAGATCAGAAGGAGAATGGTTTAGTATTTCCTTATGTCCTAGTGTTTGTTTCAGCTACTGACTAGGACTAATGACAAGTGGAATAAAACAGCAATGGAATTTGGAAATTTAAATTTTTAATGGCTTATGGTGAGAAAACAAAAGCTTTCAGTTCCTTACTCGTTTTTTTTAGAAAAGCATTACTGCTGTCAAGCATCATTAAAAATAGTATTGCTTGCCAGAAAAAATCTATTCAATCTATCCATTGCATAAACAAAAAAAGAACCCCAAATGAGAAAGAAACTCAGGTAGAGATGAAAATTTTCTAATAGGTTTACATATATATAACAGCTTGTGCCCACAAAAATTAGATTATTTTCCCTATTGACACCAAGGAACTACTCATAACTACTGTTCCATGGTAGATAAATATCTGCAGGATTTGGAGCCTTGTTCAGTATCTCTATCATGTATATTTTTATGTACAATTTGCATATATTTATGTATATATGTACATATGTAGAAAAGCATCCTTAAAGTCATGTCTTATGGAGAACATCAAATAGGAACTCCTCTGAGTTTCAGTAGCTGATATATTACAAATAGCAGCCTCAAAGCCCATTTCAAATCATTTGACACTGACAGTCATTCAAGGAGCTTTCAGCCAAAACGGGCTTTAGTGACAATGGCTCAGTACCACTGCGATTAAATTGAAACATACGCAGTATAAATCTAGAGGCAGGGGGGGAATCAGAAAGTGAGCATTCGCTAACATGAGGCTCCAGAGGTAGCATGTGGTACTCTGTGTCTCATGAGAACTCATTCCTATTCCATCCCATAAATAAATCATAGAAGGGGAGGCAGAGGGGGGATATAAATCAATCACGTGGCAGACACTAATGTGTATAAATAACATATATATGTCAGATGTACTAAATAGAGATGATAATCTGGAACTACATAATTACACACCTTGATGACCTTATCTGTCCCTCTACTCCTTAATCCTTCTTTCCTGACACTCCATGCTTGCCTGTGCTGGCAGTTTGCATTGGTGCAAACCAGGCTGCAGAGTTTTTTCTGTCATCACTATTACACAGCAGCATAGTTGGTGAATCGCTATGCAGTTTTTATTCTTCTCGGATTCATGAGCAAGTTACATCATATTGATTTTCATGCCTGGACTCCAGAAGTATTTTGGCTGTCCTCCAAGCTGCCTTCCAATGCCAGTTTGTGTCCTATCCCAGCCAGCTAGTCTGATTATCTCTGTGATCTCTGAACACTCCTTAATTCTGCTATAAATTACATAGCACGTTCAATAATACAGAAAATTAATTCAGTTCCTCTCTGTATGTTTTTTCATACAAATCTCATTATGGAATTTATACTTTTTCTCCCCACCCCTTCTTTTTTTTTTAGTAGAAACTTACCAGTTACTGTTTTCTTGTCTATGGGAACCTTAAAAGGCCTGTGCTCAAAGTCCAATGTACAAGTAGAGTTATTTTGCAATATCTACATAGGGCATAAAATGCAATTTCAAAGCACTAGCCCTAGCAAGGATGTGGTATTTCAAGGCAGGAATGCTTCAGAAATATGGATGTGGTTATATTATATTTTCCATTGAGCATTTGAATTACCAGAAGTACACTAATAACACTCAATAGAAACACATGCCTTCATGGCTGTCACAAGATTGCTAGCCTGAAGAAAACGGGGAGCAGCAATTCCAACAGGCAGCAACAACGTCTTTTATCAATGCATCTCAGACATTTTGCAAGTCCTCTTCAAACCCTTCCCTTCCTACAAACTAAGCAGGCTCTTTCCTCCCTTGCAAATGCATGCTTATGCATGCCCTTATCTCCCCCCCTGCTCCTGCAGAGTCTTCTCTAGCTCCTTGAAGCCATGGAGGATTGAGAAAGCAAAGGAACAGAGCTGGAGGAAGCTAATGTGACGGAGACCTGTGGAGGAACAGACACAGGAATATACATGATCTATGAAGGCAATAGAAAAGGTATTCAAATACCAAGCAAGACCACTTACTCCAGCATTAGGTATCTGCTGGATTTACCTCAGCAGATGGTACATCTGCTATGATAAATAGAGGACTTCCTAACAACGAAACAGTCCCAATTCACTATGAAAGATGACTTCGTAACTGCAGGGTGGAGCTTTGCGATGCAGGAGGCACACAGAGAAATCAACAGGCACATACAAAATCAGATAATGGAGTTGTTACAGGAGCATATTTTGGAAAGCATTTTTTGTAAAAATTGTAACTCTCTCCTACTGCATGCACTTCAGTCTTGCGGTCACCAGCTGTGGTTTGAGTGTCACCACCAGACCCTCAGCCACAATTCTTCCAGTCTGTTCCAGAGAACAGCATCCTGTGTTCATTTGCCCAACATCCAAACAAAATTCTGTCATGCCATTTCAGCTTCCCAAAAGTAGGGGTGGGAACTGTGAGAAAAGACTAATTATAGAAATAATGTAACAATTTCACTTGGACAGCTCCTTGATTTGTAGGCCTCATCTCTCTAATTAGTCATGTATTGCTAATAAAATTTATAATTAAAATATACAACATATTTACTAGAACTATGATATAGGCTATTTATTTTAGTCATTTAGCGGTCACAATTCTATTTAAAATTAACACGATTTGCAGTGTTTGCAAAACCAGTACGCACTAAGTGACCCAGAGGAGTGTCCTGTTAATACTATCTTGCATGGCAAACCACAGAAAGCTGCAGAAAGAACTAGGAAAGAAAGGCATCCAAACAAGCTCTCATTTCCCTGGCAGATGTACAAATGATCTTCCCAAAATGCTCTTAGAGACTGTCATTTAGATAGTCTCATGTACTGCTCAGAAGTGGCAGGAAGCCTCTTGACTACTGCCTCTGCTGGGTAAAACACAGTATGTAACTATAATTTGAAGCAGGTTTTGCTTGGTTGCCCCAGAATTTCCAGTTACCAATTTTTGATCAGCCTCCAAAAGACAACTCTCACTGTTATCCTCCAGTTGCTTAGCGGAGAGTCAAAACAGTTGTCATCTAAGTTTCATGTGTCCAAAAAAATACCTTATCACCCACAATAAGGGCAAGCACAGCCTCCTAGAATACAGTCACTGACACCATTCATTCATTCCAGGCCAGCTGTGCTTACTGATCCCTCTTCTTTTCCTTGGAGGAAACAGGTGAAAGTCTTTGCAAATTCTCATTTCCAGGCCAGTGGAATACAGCATCTGATTTGCTGATATCAAAATTGACTGATAACAACCAAGCATTGTAAACCTCCAGAAGGCAATATCCACATTGCTGAACAGAGGAGAAGCATTCTACAAATACCCAGCAGCTCTGAAACAAGCCTCGCACAGAGCTCCAAAAATACACCTTTGAGACTTTGCAAGTCTACACAGTCCTCTTTTGCAAACCAGTACTTGCTTTTCAGAAACAGCACTGCATAAATATGATGCTAGTGCAAGAAAAGTTCCTTCTGACGCAGCTTCTTCGTCGTTCATTTTCCTCCTTGTTTACACCTGCCTTTATTCAGCTTCTGTCAGCTTCCATCTTTCATCTGCATCTCAAATGTGTTTTTCCACAAACACATAGGTTGAAACCCGCAAGATGGGACTTTTCAATTCTATTTCATCAAGGATTATCATACCAAGGAGTCTTACAAGGAAGCTATAGTATGTATAACTTCACACAACCCCCTCATATGAACAATTTTTTTCTGATTCTGGGAGACCCATTTCTCTTTATGCATCTGTTAGCCATTCGCATTAGCTCTTCTAGCACTAGGATGTATAAATAAGAAAACAGGGCAATTTTACAATGATTCAGAATTTCAAGTATGAAAAAGAACAGAAATATGACACAATATTCTATTAATATTAGGATTTCCCCATGTAGCACAATCTATCACCCACTGCCGCCTCCTGCTCTGGTGAGCAATCAGTAGCATTTTCAATAAATTATGCTCATGTGTTTTCTGTCCTCAGTTCAGACAGAAACACTTGTCCTGACTATTTGCGGACAGCAATCTTAAACCGAAGAAACACAGCATTGCTGTAAATGTGATTGTGCAAAGATCATTTTGTGTTCTGAATAAGTCATTTGGGCCTTTGTAACCACGTTTCTTCCTTCCCTCAACGTTTCAGGGCAGTCTAGTATCTTGGATATTCACAAAATGCAGCTCAATTTATGATAACCTCAGTTCTTCCTATATTACAGATTTAGTTTCCTTTTCACTAAACATTCCCAATTTCCAGTCACGTAAATTGTGAAACAAGAAAAAATAAGGGATCAGTTACACTTAACAACTTTGTTTCCAATCTCAAATGTTTTTTAGACAAAGTGGAAAAAGAGCAGTAAGAAGAAATACTTTAAAGGATATCGGTATTCTTAATTTAAAAACCCTTCAATTTTTCCTGTTTTGAATAATAATTATGCATTATAAAGCATGTACAACAACTATAGGCATGACAACAAAATTAAAATTTAAACTTTTCAATGGTGACTGCAACAGATGAGTGGCAATGCTTTATATTAACTTGGGAAAATTCAAGATATTTCTGTTATGATACAGACACACATAGCTGAATCTTAGAGTATGAAATATAAACGGTACTTATATTAGTACCTCTGGTTGCAAATTTCTGAAGGATTGTTAGTAGAACCATTTTTTTTATAACTGGGAGATATTAAATGGAAATGGCACACAGCGTGATAAAGAAACAAATTTCCTCCACAGATGTGTATGCCTATCTAGCGGTGTGGTTCTAAACCAGAAGTTCCTAATTTCCTCAACTGTTCTGCAGCAAAAAATGGAAGATGTGATCCTGATATGATGATGCATAGTGAGAGGATAGTTTTCATCTACAATACACTCAGGTCATTTATAAACATTAAATAAGTAGCTATACCAAATTGTAACTTCATCACATTTAATAATATAAAAGTTACTAGAACATCACTTGACCCTTTTTGGTTTGACTTGAGAAACCGGCACTAACAAACTAAAGGCAACAGGAAAATCAGCCTCTGCTGCAAGAACTTAAGTATTTTATTTCTTCTATTAAGGATAAAAAAAGGGCACAGGCAGAAAAGGAAGCAAGATTATGAGTAAAATTTTGTGATGATCAGACAGTAGTAATCACTATCAGATTAAAATAATAACATATTGTGCTCACTTTTCATGGATTTAAAAGGTTTTACAAAATAGCAAATGGTTAAAAATCAGGCCCAACAACTTCTACGTAGAGTCTTGCAACCCTGTGTTTTCCTTACAAAACTTAGATATCAAGGTGTGTTATTGACATACTATATTTTACTTTACTAACAAAATATTTACCTTAAAATGAATGTGATTCTTCAAGATGAGCCCTACAGATGGTTTTCCGTGTGAACATACATCAAAACCCGTCTGTTTATAGAGCAAAGCGTCCTTACCATCAATAAAAAACGGCAGAACAAACCCAGATCCCACCTATGCCCTTTGGCCACTCAGAATCCAGATGAAAGTTTTAAAACAATGACAAAGAAAGATGGGTGGGGGCATTCCCAAACATCAGAAAAACAGCAGTTACCATGAAAAGTAGCAATTGCTCCTTATCTGTGTAGTTACCTGTACAGATGAAGACCACTTTGTGATTAGCAATTAGCATCAGAAGGCGCTTGTCTCACATGACATCTAAGTGGCCACCTGCAAAACTTTCCCACAAATATCTCTACCTCAAGCTAATGCTCAGGGATACATTGTGGGGTCTGTTTCTTTTTACAGAACAGGGCCTGCATGACTGCCAAAGCAGAGACAATTCAGAAGTGGATGGCACAACTTGAGTTGGATGATAATTTGGCTACCCCCAGCTGTCTGCCCTTTCCAACATGTTCAGCCAACAGGGAGCTGAGCTGCTCACAAATTGCCTTCAAACTGCTCTCTACAGCATGGTGTGTCACTCTGACATAAAGTCAGCTGAATAGCTCAGCTCAACCTCAGCAGCTGTCTCAAGCTAAAATTTTTTCAGTTGGTATATTGGATTACTTACACTGAGTCAAACAGCCACTGCAAATGCCTGCGATGACCTCATGTGTGACTGTCCTCTGCCGAAGTTACTGCATCCGCAGCTTAGCTGGCAGAATGAATCATCTGCAAGTTCTTAAAACATTTCATGCAGAGATACGGGGATTAGCCCAAGTGACACCCAGCAGCATTTCAGGCTGTTAGCTGACATTGCATCATTGTTCTCCTGGCTCAGCAATGAGGGCAAGAAACTTAACAGAAGACTAGTAAACTAACAGTTTAGAAAACCAAAAACATCAAGTCTACCGCGGGTCATTTGCAGTATTTTTTTCTCACTGCGGCCTGAAACGCTGCTTTACAATTTGTAGGACAAGTGAACTTGTTTTGTTACCTGAGAACATGGAGAGGTATCACTCACTGAGTTCTTTCATACAGCCATTTTGTCAACGGAGAAGTCACACCTTTTCTCAAGATACCTTCCGCAAACATTTCATCAATTCTCCAAAGAACGGTTTCAAAAATGTTTCTCTGACTTTCTGTACCCTTAGAAAAATGCTTCCCCACATCAGAAGATGGCATCTTATTTTCCTATTGTGTAAGAGAAAAAAAGAAAAAAGAAACATTTACATTGTGCTGGATTTGAGTAATCTAATTGATCATTCCTATCCACAGAACCCATGAAGGATGTTTCTTGAGAGACCTCATAGACCACTTTGCTCTCTACACACACAGGCTAAAGAATCTGGTATTATACAGAGCTCAAACATATCCCAGAGGATTTTGATGGCCAAAACACAGCTGCACCTCGATTACATAAGCAACATCTGTATTATTCATCTTTACAGATATAAAAAGACTATTTATTATAGTGACATTAATTAAAAATAACAAAGAAAGGGCGCACATCTGCTGAGATTGTAAATTACCTATGAACATCAAAAATCAAAAGGTGAATTATTACATACTCTCACCAATAAAATCCATGAATCCAGCAAATCTTGGAAAATAAACAGGTTTACTTTGCACTTTAAAAACTAATGCCTCACAGTATAGACAGAATATGTAAGGTTTATGTTTCTATATTAAGGGCAGGTAAACAAGAACAAAAAGTTGATCTGGAGTCAGCTAAACAGTCACTCAATCTTAAAGAAAAAAACAGAAAAAAAAGAAAGCCTTCAGAATTTGATTTTTGAGTTCTATTTTAATTATTGTGGTAGACTTCACTAAAATTGATGTCAATATGATTTTAACTGCTCTGAAACAGCTGTTTCATTTTTATACTCTGTCCATGAGTCTCGAAGCTAATGACTTTGTATCCAAGAGCCTCTTTTTTTTATTTCTTTCCCTTTTTGTTCTAAAAATATCAAAGGGGACAAAGTCTTTTTAATCCTACCATGTGACCAGAAATGTTTTTGCTTTTTCCAATTTGCCTGCTGTTGGACAGAGAAAAATCTGAATTAGAGGAGAATATCTGTTCAGTGAAGTAAGGCCCAATTGGATGACGTTCCCTACATGACTAGGCAGCAATGGTTTGTTGACAATGACCATAACCATCTTCCAGCACAAACACATCCCCCGTTTCATCTCTGCCCTGTCTCTGATTGACTTTAAAACGATGACACCCAGCTTGATTTAGCCATATTTATATGTGGTAATAACCCCTAATATCTCTTATGTAATAACTGTTCCACAATAGTTCGCGTGGACAGCTTTGTTTCACAGGAAGGGTGACTTTCTGTGCTTTAGTTTAGTCCCAGGTAGATTAAGGGAACCACAAAAAGGTATTCTTAGAGTAGAACATGTATCCATAAGGCAAGCCACTGCAGAACAGCTACTGCCTTTTAAATTCACACCTAAGCTTGTTTCACAATAGCTTCACTTGACAAGTGCTTAACAAAAGAGACAACGGGGGCGTGTGTGAATATGAGAGTTAAAACAGTAAACTGCAGATGGTTGCTGTAACTACCTTTCAGGATAACCTTGTTTGTGGAGGAAAGCAAGCCACCCTATAATAGGCAAGAGAAAGTGGGGTTGTACAGAGGGTTTGAAAGCCCATTTCATGTGTTGGGTTGGGTTTGGGGGTTTTTTGGGTATTTTTATAAAGTATCTGAAGTTGTACTGTCATTATATAATATATAGAAACAAAAATATATAGATGTGCCCATATACAGCATACCTTTTACCCGTTTTTCTTCAATTATTACTAGTCATTGAGATACACTACTTCTAAATTAACTGGGAGTTCTCCATTAATACACTTCATAATCCTTTCCTGTTTGCTCATATGACACGTGACATTGGTTTTTGAAATAATTATTTCTGTAGTAATTGTGCTGCTCTTTTCTTGCATAAGTATGAGGCAAGTCAGTATTCACTCATTTTAATGCAGGCCTTCTACGTACAAGATATGCCTATTTGAAACTATGGGGACAACTTCAACCCTGAAGACTTACTTACAGTGTGTTACACTAGTAAGATGTTGACCTTTCACTAGATCAAACGATAAAAGCTGGGGAAAAAGAAGTATGGAGGTATGAATCCCCTTATTAATGTTGTCCAAAATCTGGATCCTTTATCCAGTGTGCAAGCCAGTAACACTTGGAGCAGAGGTTATTTCCAAGCTTAGTCCATTAATGTGCAGAAATGGGGTGCTCATCCTAAGGGAGCACACCGTAGTTTCAAAACTAACAATTAATACATATTCATTGTTATTCTCTTTAATGAGTGGCAGAGATTTCTTTGCCTTCTATGTAAATTAGCGTGCAGACTCTGTCTGTCTTCTATTGTCCTCTTTTGAGTAGGTGGTATCATTTGTGTAAGTGGTCAATGAGTCAGTGGTCGTGATCTGCCCCTGCCAAAATTACCTTTTACCTACTTCTCCTCTAATCTTGGCAGTTCCAGGTCATTTTCTCGGTTTGCTGACCAAGCCTACAGTGCATTACTCTCCTGACAGGAATATCCTGCTTATTAACAAAGCTACATTGTTTATTAGTTAGTTCCTTAATTTAATCTTAGATAAATCATGTCTAGTTACTATTTACCTATAAATGATGTTGGAGCCATATAGAGGACTTTTAGCAGCAGTGGCAGGTTCCCTTGGTTGCTCTGATTACATGTTACATTTCATTTTTCTAGTTAATACCAGTTTTACTACAACATTAAGATACCTCTTCCCCCTACCCCAGACCGTCTGAGTTCTAATAAAGTTATTGCAACTAATGTAAAATGCAAAGTTTTGAATATCATGGTGTCACTAATGCAAATCATTGACTTCAACCTATATTGTTCAATAGAAAGGCTTTGCCTGCATTTATGCAAGAGGCAGAGAACACAGACATGTGGATCATTAGTCTGGAAGAGTTTTTCCAGTCTTTTGAGTGGTCAGTTAAAGCTCCGCAGTAGTTTGGACCAACTCAGTGGCCACTTCACAGACCTGTTTGCCTTTCCAGCAGGGTGAGTCACTATGACACAGGGCAACTGCACAGAGTAATCACGTCAGGCAGCTCCGGGACCTGAGCCCCATCCCAGGAGAATTCTGGCTTTTCAGTTATTCATCCTCCTCCAGCCTGTTCTTTAAGTCAAGATGTCTCTTCAACTGTATTCAAGCATAGCAAAAGGATGTATATAGTAAATACAACATTATATTGTACACAACAGGGACTTTACTGGAATTTTAAGAACAGCTGTAATACAGCCTTATATCGCATCAATGAACAAAATCTTACCTGCTGGACACACAAGAGGTGAGTATCTGTCAATGTTACCCCATCTCTCAAGAAAAACCCCTCGGGAGCTGTAGGCGCCTCACCCCGGCGCCTCACCCCGGCGCCTCAGGAGGTGAGGCCGCCATCACCTCACCCACACGGGAAGGCGGGAGACCCCGGCCCACAGCCCCACCGGCCGCTCCCCGAGAAATGGAGGGGGGATAAGGGGACAAAACTAAGCACCTGCTGCCGGCAGGAGGAGGCTGAGGGGCGGGGCGGGGCGGGGCCGGGCCGGGCCGGGCCGGGCCACTGCCCACGACCCGCTCCCCACTGCGGCCCTTCCCGCCCGCCGCGGGGCGCGCTCGGGGCACGGCCCCTTTAAGGGTGGTGCCACCGCCCGTCCCTGTGTCAGGGCTGCGCGCGTGCGCGCGGGGCCGCCTCCCCGCCCCGTAGCGAAGGGGCCGGGAGCGCTCGAGGCGCGGCTCAAGGTGAGCGGGAGCGTCTCCCGCGCG
>VXBO01002688.1:1665128-1709906 GCA_013400135.1 Rhinoptilus africanus
CGGGGGGGGGGGGGGGGGGAGGAGGCGCGGCCCCCCGCGCGCGGCGGGGGACGATGGCGGCGGGGCCTCGGGTCTCTCAGGGGCCGGTGGCCGCCCTCCCCGTCGGGTTGAGCGTGCCCCGGTGCCCGGTGTAAAACCATGAGAGTCGGCGGCCTCGTCTCGCGTGGAGAGCGCGTGCAGCGCCCACGGAGCCCTCCCTGAGGGGGCAGGGCCCCGCCCTCCTTCCCGGGAGCCAGTTCCTCAGGGGTGGGCGCGGGCACGGGTGTGACGGTCGGGAGAGCCGGCGGAGATTGGGCATCGGGAAGAAGTTATTCGTGCTGAAGGTGATGGGACGCTGGCACAGGCTGCCCAGGGAAACTGTGGGTGCCCCATCCCTGGAAGTGTTCAAGGCCAGGCTGGATGGGGCTTTGAGCAACCTGGTCTGGTGGGAGGTGTCCCTGCCCGTGGGTTGGAACTGGATGATCTCTAAGTTCCTCTCCAACCTAAACCATTCTATGACTGGAATTGCCCGATCTCTGTAGCAGCAGCCTGGCCTCGCTGAGCCCCCGAGTCAAACCGCGGCCTGGGGCTGTGGAGGAATCCCTGAAGAAAGGGGTCCTCTTCAGCACCCAGAGCAGGGCCGCCGTGCAGCTTGTGAAACTGAACAGCTTTCATTGCTTCTGACCTTTCTTGGTTTTTCTCTCCTACGTTATTCTGTCTGCATCTTCTGAAACTGATATTGAGCCATCTGCAAGACAATCTCCAGAGGCTCTTCTGCCTTTGACAGCAGTGGTTTCTGACTTGATCTTGAGTCACACCTTGGCAAGTAGATAATGGGCACACTCTCTGGGATTGCTCTTGTGTGGGAGCCTGCATACTGCATCGCAGACTTCTCAAAAAAAATGTCAGGTGATGCTCCTGCCTTTCTGGGAGCAGTCTGCATTCTTGTGTTCATTCCTGACTTGAAATTCTGCTAAGAAAAAATAGGCCGTGTGTGTTGGTATTTTCAATTTTCAGCAACTCCGATACAATGCAACTGTTTAAACAAAATAATACCCAAGAGCTGGTACCTGAGAGCTTTCAGCTTTTTTGAGACATAGAACCGAAAAAGTAAAGTTATTACAATCCTACTGTGTGTAGATATTAGTGTATATACTTACTGGAACTTTTGCTCTGTATGTCTATCAAATTTGATAAACAGCTCAAAGATATTAGGTTTGTTGGAATATTAAAAAAAAAAAAAGGCTAGATCAAGATCCTACTACTGTTGTCATTCTTCCTTTTTCACCTCTTTCTTTCTTGAGGCAAAGACTGTAGCCTGCCCTCAACCCTTACAGTGCATCAGAGAATCCACGTGGAGAAAACACTATGGGAGGAACTTCACACCAGAGAATTCAGTGATGAGACATGAAATGTTAGGAAATACGGATTTATTACTTCAGTTCGTGAAAGTATTTATCTTTTTATGGCATGTGTTTTTCTCTATTCATGACAGCATTGATTCTGGCTTCTACTTTTTGAAAACTTGAGTTTGCAATTAATTAATGTTCCTCAAATGTAGAGCTCCTTACAGGTATGATGGAGACTGGTCTTAATCCATTACATTTGTTTTTCCATTTCCATTCTCCTCACCTTGCCAGTTACAGTTACCATTTTTTTGCTTTTTCCCTATCCCCATCTCAGTTTGCTTAGTTCTGTTTCATTCGTCGTTCCCAGTTTCTCCAGTTCTCTCTCTCCATTCTGTTTCTCTCTTCTCTGCTTTACTGTTCTGTAAGTTGCTATTCTTGGAACGTTTCTCTGTTCTTACTGACTCCTAGTGCCAGTCCTTCCCATCTTTCCTTCCTGCATGTTCCCTATTCAGAGTGGTTCTTCCTTGACATTTCTTCGACTTTCCTCTGAGGATACTTGTTACAGCCATTTTGACACCGCACTTCCAGATGACTTCCAGTCTTGCTTCTCCTCCATTTAGATTGACTGCCTTCTTCCTCTGTGCTGCCCAGGCCTGATACAGGAGGAACAAACTACCCGTTCTTCATTTTTTTTACTAGACTGCACCTGGAATAGGCTCTAACAACTTGGAAGCAGGTGAATTGTTTTGGCAAAAGTATTTGCAACTGAAAACAGTGTCTTATGTGCAGCCTTGGAAACAGGATATTCTAGGAATCAAGCCCAGGACAAACCAAGTGGAGCATTATAGGGCTGAGGAATTTATTTAACATTTTTAAAAGGAGTTGTCATGTCTCTTTCTGCAAAATGGGGAAAAAAGGCAAGGGGAGAAGGGATAAGAATAAAACTGAGCTAAAACATACTTGAAACTCCCCTGAAGGTACTGCTGTTGTGCTGCTTGATGCTCCTCTTATACTCACAGGGTGGGTCAGGTGATCTTGGCATAGAATGGCAATGTTAAAACTTGGAATTAATTTTTACTGCATTTGACTTAAGGAGTAAAACCAACTCGTTATTTTTGTTTGGAAAAGCTAAAAAATAATAATGCATGTTGCTTCCCGTTGGTCTTAAAAAAAAAAAACAACAACCCCAAAGAGTCAAAAGCATCCTTCACACTGGCATTCCATATATACTGAAAAGGATTATGTATGTGATACAAATCCCTTTTATGTCACTTGAAAAAAAAAATCTGTTCTCTTTCTCCAAAAGCTTTCCTCAGTTTGCGGTGCTAAAAGATGGTGCCTCTACTTATTTTCTTTAGTCACTTCCATATTGTTTACAATGTGAAGAAAGCTTGGTTATTCCGAACTGTGTTATGGTATTAGTCTGAACATTTGCTTGTGTAATGGTGTTACTGACTTCCATTGTAGAGTAAGTGCAGTCATATTTAGAAGTAAATGTCCATCTCCAGTGTTGTATTTTACTGTGACAGCTGCCATAGAATGAGTGACAATTCAGTTGCCAGCCCTGCTTTCTGTCCACCCACTCAGTATCTGGAAGATCTTCAAATTGAATTAGTACACAGGCTTCTCAACCAAAAGCTGTGAAAATGACCTGGGAAATCAACAGCATTTTGTTCCCTCAGAATGCCAGGCATTTAAAGAAGTAATCTGAATTTACATTTTATACTTTTTCCACTCTCATCTTTTTATGCTGCTCTGTATTGCTTTTTCTTTCTTTTAAGATGTTAATATGTTTGGCTTTTTTCTTTAAAGAAATCTATTTTTTTTTTCTCTGTTCTATCATAGAAAGCAGATATTTCAAGTATGTGTTAGGCACAATAAAAATGCTTTTCATCATCTCTTCTTGTTCAGATTGGGGTTTTGTGTTTGCATAATACAGGTGTTTAGTTTCAAAATAACAAAAATTGGTCAGCTGTTCTGACAGTGGGCCTTTGTAAGGCATGAACTCTGCAGCAATCTGCCTACTCTGTGTGGTTTATAAGCGGTGGAGCAAACCCTTAACACCTTCGATAGATTTGAACTGAATACGAATAGTATATAGAGGAATTGTTTGCCCACATTTCAGTGAACTGTCAGATCGCTCTTGGTTTATATTCACTGCATTCTTAACTCGTTATTTCTGCACAGAGCAGTTTCGTTAGTGGTTATAAACTTCAGCCAATTTCTGTATGTGTGCAAATTGTTTACTAGAGTATCGTTGTCCTTTTAAATTGCACTGGACACATCTGGCAGTTTATAAAATGCTAATTGAATTAGCACAAATTCTCAGATGCTAAGACAATTTTTCTGGGGATAACAGCTGTACCACTTGAATGTAATTGTGTTAGGCAAATGTTACCAGGAGAAATTTGGAAATTTGTCCTGAAAAATATTTTGTAAAAGAAGTACAAAGTGATGTGCCCATGATTACACAGGAAGTCTATAGCAGAGTATGATGCTGAACCCAAGATCTGCCAAAGTTTATCTTAGGCCCTCCTTCCTGTTATGGTTTTACATGAGTATATTTATTCCAGAGATTGTATCAGCGGTGTGGGTATAAAAATGCATTTTTGTTTCACTCTTTAACTGTTAACTCCTGTATTTCCAATGCTCATTTTTTATTTTTAAACAGTAACTAGTAACTTCATCAAAGTGTGGGGTTTTTTCCTTTTGTTGTAGATTGATGTTCTACATTATTCTGTCCAAAGAACTGTGCAGGTCACTGATTTTTCACTGGTGTGATGCTGTAAAGACACGATTGAGATCCATTTCATGTTATTTTTCTTGTAGCACCCTTCTGTGATAAAATACTGAAAAGTATTTGTTGAATAATTTCTTGAATAATTTCTTCAAAAGTAACTCGAGTAATTTTTGACTAATGAGTAGTTTTTCAAGTGCAAACACAAATGTTAAACATTTATCTGGTTTATGAACAAGATACTGTTGGTTAGAGGAGAGGGAAAGGCCAGGGACATGCCCATTTTCTCCTGATGACTTTTTTATTATGTTTTTTAGCACACCAGGCTGTACTTCTTGATGGTCTGAGAGTGCTGTAATGTGAGCACTATAACAGCACAGACAGAAGGTTCTGTGTTTTGCAATGTTCAGACAATAAAGATGTTGGACAAGTGGTGATGATGTACTCTCTCTAGGCTCATCTGTTTAGCTTCACTCCAATTTGCTGGTTTTGTCAGCAAAACAAACATTATAACAAAGACATCAGCTATCATGTTTCATTCCTTAATGTCCTTGGTCCTTGTGGAGGTTGGTTATTTATGGCACTCAGCTGAGAATAGTAGTAAGAACATTTTTATTTTGTATTAGCTCTGAGAGCATGCAAGACCATGATTTTTCTTCTGTTAAATCAGGTTCATATCCCTGTTAATCACTTTGGCATCTCACGGTTGCAAGAACACAAATTTACAGTCCTCTTTTTAAACCGTTGAAATTCAAGGAGAAATTTTTCAGTAAAACAAATCGAATGCAGATGTAACTCTTTCTCATCTCTGGGCCAGACCATTTCTTAATAGAAAATGCACTGCTAGTAGAGAGACTTGCTATTTCATGTGAAACATCTTACACAACAATCTTGTCATATATATACCGGCAGACTACTGTTACTGGCACGCGTGTGTGCATTTGATTGATTTGCACCTGACTTAGGCAGACAAAACTGCCTCCGTGTCTTTTAGGTGGGAATAGAGTGTTCTCAAGTCAGTCAGCACAGGAGAGCAAACCAAACCCATCTCCTACAGTCTGGTAGGGGTTGGTGGTGATCTTACAAGGAGCCTGGTACGTGGTAATTTTCAGACTTTCCCAAAGGTGCTACTGTGACATTGTATAAAATCACGGCTTTAACAAGATAAACGGGGAAACTTTTTTTTATTTTACACTTTAGGTGGTTTTACATGATTTTTGTGCATGGAAGCCGAAGTTGGTGAGGCCTATATTTCATCCCCCGTTTCCAAATTACTAAGTATTTTGCCCCGTGTTCTTTTTCAAGTAAAGTTATGTTTCATACCTTCAAATGATGTTTTCCTTTGTAGGAATCCAGTGGGAAATTACTGCAAAAGCAGGGATGATTATACAGAGAGTAGTGCTGAATTCACGCCCTGGTATGTATTTCTCCCTGGTCACGGAGCGATGTGTTTGTTGTGGTTGCCTAATGCTCCAAATGGTAAAGGTAGAAACAGACACTAACTTACAATACTTGCATTTATGTATCTTAAGAAGATACATAAGAAGAGAGATTAGCAAGTGTTGCTNGGGTAGAAACAGACACTAACTTATGATACTTGCATTTATATATCTTAATATTGCATGCAGCAGTAAGCAAAGCTTATTGTGAAGTGTATTTATTTAGTTTGTATATACACATTTCTAAACTCTTGGGTGAGAAAAAAAGGTTTAATGCATAATAAATGAGAAAGCCCTAAGTATAGGGACTCGAAGAGAGATTAGCAAGTGTTGCTTTTTAGTTCTGACATTTGTTCCCTATGCATTTTAAGAGATGACTAAAATTAAGTATTTTGTTACTGCTCATTTTTGTTTCCTTTTAGTGAATATTGAGTCTTTTCTTCTTCTCCTGTTTCGAAGTGTTTATTGTTTAAAGGTACACACGTAGGGATTTGTTTACTTCCTTGCTTATGCATTTGCCTTGTTAGGGATGTCAGCACAATGACAGTTTTGAGTAGTGAGTTTCTAAATTGTCTGTTGTAGAAGACCCACATGCGTGCATTAAGTTTTTGGGGTGCAAGGTATACTGCTCAATGCCAAAATAGTCCTAAGAGGTAAGAACTATTGTTTGAACTGTCTCTTTTAATGCAAATCAAATGTTAGAGCAGCAGCCTGCTGTAGTTGCCCAGTTGCTCTGACTTAAAACATATGTGGGTATCTGGCTCCCTCTTTTTAGTGCCAGTGGTTCAAGCTGTCAGCCTGATTGATCTGCTGTGTGTGGTACCAACCTGAGGATGAAGCCTCCAGTTCTGGGGCTCTTGGCATACGTTTTATAGGTGTTTCTGGGAGACTTAAATTAAAGGAGGTCTGTCTTAGCTGCAAAGGGGTGCTCTTGCCACATATGCATGTGCAGTGGTAATGGTCTGTATTCCCCAATGTCACTGAGCCAGAAGAGACTGAAAGGTGAGAGTTTAAAACTTAACCTGTTTAAAGTTTGTGGTCAATTCTTCCTGGAAAATTAGCGTCAAGTGGTTTTGTTATGTGAAAGAAGTCCCAATACATGTCTTTGTTTTGAAAGTTAGGGTCTTTTCATCACTTAGGGTATATAGAACCATTTTTTGAGAATGGGAACAGACACATGCTCCCCCCCTCCCTTTTTTTTTCTAATTTGTATTAATTGTTCATAAAAATTATGTATCGCAAACAGCATGGAAACTGTCAGTCAAGGCAAGTGCCTGATGCTGGCCCAGGTAAGTGTAAGCTGACAGATCAGCAGGTCTTCAGTTTGGATGGTGGCAGTGCACCCATTTAAATTGTAGTCTGTGACACAAAATCTGAAAGTTAGCCAGTAGGTTTATACCTAAGTAAGGTTATAGCCTAACTTATTCTAAAAAGGACTGCCTTGAAAATAGGCCTTCCATATTGATTAAGGGAAGCTCTATATTGAATAATTTATTTCTTTGATTTTAAAATAATTCTAGGTAAGAATGGAGTGCCGGTGGCTGAAAACTTCCGACTGGAACAAAGTACAATAGCAGATACAATCCAGGTGGGACAAGTGCGTGTTAGAACCCTCTATCTCTCTGTGGACCCTTACATGGTAGGTGATGGACTTAGACCTAAGCCAGAATTTGTTTTTTAAAATATCTTCAACTCTGTACCTGTCATGATGTTTAACATCAAAGTTAGACATCCAATTACAGGACAAACGTATCTCCAGTATAATTTAGTAATTCTGTTCATTCTGATGGAGTTATATTGGGAAGGAATTTGGCATTAATGTGCTTGTGATATAGGATCAAGAAGAGACTATGAGCTGTGGCATACCATTACAGATTTATTGTATTGTCTTTTTCTGAACTTTGCCTTTTTAATGTAAATTTTTAAACTTTTTTTTTTTTGCCATGGAAGGAAGTATTTTTTTAATTGAGGGGAGTGTGGGTAGAGGAGGAAGAATATTTCATGATGAAGCAGGAGAGGGCAAAATAATTCTAGACAAAACACATAAATGATTCAATTTAAATGCTATTTAGCTATTAGCGGTTTTGTTTACAAATGAAAGTCAAATTTTCTCCTTAAGTGGGTGATAGTGAGACAAAAATGTGTCAATATTTTGTAAACAATGGAAACAGAGAGGATTAGTCAATGAAGCCATAATCAGCTAATGCACTTATTTCTGCAAAACTAGAAATGCTGTGGCTGGGAGAGTTGTGGGTTGAAATGGAAGTGAAGGTAGGAGCAGAACCAGACAGACGATCTGCTAGTATGTAAAGTTTCTGATCTTTTGTTCCCTGCATAGATGGAGATAGTAGAAAAGAAACAGTCTTAATTTCAGGAAAGTAGGTTTACCTTGGGAATTAAGGAAAAGTTTAATAATCTTGAAGTGCTAACTCAGGCTGCAGGGGCAGATACAAAGAAAAGACTTCAGATTTCAAGATATTTCATTAAACAGTTGTCAGGGATGGCCTATGGATGTTTGACTGTTCTTCAGTGCATAGGCATGGACTTGTGAGTGGTTTTTTCAATCCTACATTTCTATGACTCACCCGGTTAAGGAATGGCATTTGTAGGATTCTCATCAGACCCAAGCCAGTTGTCTTTGCACGGCTGACTTTGAGGCAGCATGTATAGAATGTGTTGTTTTTGATAACGCTGCTGGAGGAGATCAGAATGGTCCGTCCTCCTTTTGTACTGAGCAAACAAGAGGGGAAAGAGGGATCTAACTGAAGATGATGAATATTTGAGGCTTGTTGAGAGATTTTTGAGTAGGCCTTTGTGTTTGAAGTTTTAAACATATCTCATCCCCAGCTTCATTAGAACTCATAAACAAGCCATGTGTTCCACCAGAGCCTCTTATGAAAGCCTTGTCTTTCAGCGCTGCCGAATGAATGAGGATACTGGCTCAGATTACCTCCTGCCCTGGCAGCTGTCTGAAGTTGCTGATGGTGGGGGCATTGGGGTTGTGGAGGAGAGCAAGCATGATAACCTTGCCAAAGGAGACTTTGTAACTTCCTTCAATTGGCCCTGGCAGACAGTGGCAATTCTAGATGGAAGCTTGCTACAAAAGGTATTGTAAATGCAAAGCCCAGATTGTCACTATTTTCTTTTCCTAAACCTTTTTTTTTCTCCTATTCTTCTTAATAGCTGCTAATGATACTATTCCCTAGTTGAAACCAAGCCACTGTTATTGGAGCACCCAGTTCTCAAAAGGCAGATAGCTCACAGGTGGCAAAATCTGTGTTCATTTATGTCTTTTATTAACAAAGAAAAATGTAAATGCTTTTGTTGGTTACCAGACATGCCAGTAGTATTGCAACTGTTGGATCTTTAATAAATTTTCCTGAAGCTGCTTCTGTTAATTATTCTAATTCTAGTCGAACTCCTAATCCATGAGAGTGTAGTCATAAGACTTAAAAGGCTTTAGATGTATTTATTTCAATTTATTTCAATAGCATATGTTCATGAAAGATTTTACTTGAGATTTTACATCCGCAGAAGAACGGTTACTCAATATTAAGTTGAAAATGGAGTGGTAACAGTGTATTAGGGTTCTTGTGTTTATCAGCCTCATGTAACACAGAAACTAAGTGTAGTTTAAGAATGTATACTTTTGAATAAACTCCTCCCTTTAGGACCTTTTGCCACTGATCTGCAATCACAATATTTGATAAGACGGTGATATTTTAGCCTTTATGCTAACATAGGCATAATTCACTATTGCTGGCAACTTTGTATTTCCCAACTGCTTTTTGACACTTCCATTAAGTTTTTGTGAGTGACTTTGATTCAAAAATTTTTCTAAAACTATGGAAATATAATCTTTATCTCATTTTGTATAAAACTTATTATTAAGGTAAAGCTAGTTAGAGCTGGCTTGTCCCGACCGGTTGTACCTTGCTTGGTAAATATCCTGAGTTCATCTTCTATCCTTAGGCAGTCAAATAGCAAACCTCACCTTAAAAAGAAATGACCGCCACCATGCATTTCTGTTTTGTAGCTTGTTCCACAACTTGTAAATGGACGCCTTTCCTACTTTCTGGGTGCAGCTGGCATCACAGGACTGACGGCCCTGTTAGGTATAAGGGAGAAAGGACACGTGGCTGTGGGTGCGAATCAGACAATGGTGGTGAGCGGAGCAGCTGGTGCCTGTGGCTCTTTGGCTGGCCAGGTAGGTAGGCTTAAGACATAAAAGCATACTCTGTTACCAAGTTTATCTTCTGAAACATCCTGGTCAGTTCATTGTAATCACTGTAAACGTGAGCAGGTATAACTCCATGGGAAGGGCCAGTTTCACAGATTTGGTACACTCTCACTGAGAAAGATTTTAGGTGTGAAACTTCAGCTTCATGGAACTGGGATAGGAGAAAATATCCCTAAGTGATTACTTGTCACTAGCATAAATAAAGTACATGGTATAAATACATGTATTTACTGTATATTTATACAGTAGTCTGCCATTTGAACAGTCTTTAAGTCGACTGGCGACTTTAATTTTTTTTCTATATTAGAAAATAGTCAGTAAAAAAATGAAGTAAACCCTCCTTCGTGTTGTGTTCCATTACATCCTTTGGGTTTTGAGATTTACAGTCCCTTTATCCTCCTCAGCTTTGCAGAACATGTTGCAGTGGGTTTTTGCATATCTACATATATATACACACACACACACACAGATACATATACAAACACAAACACAATAGACACTATGCAAACTTAAGACCTACTGATAAAGAGGAGCTTTGAAGAAACAATGCGTAAGTAAATCTATGAAGAATGTATTAAAATCAATTATTGTCCGATCTTTTTGGTGTTTTATTAGCTATGTTAAGGTACTTGGCAGATGGTGATTTTATAGTATATTTGGCTCTCCAGTACTGCCAGTCATTGCTGACTCCACAGATCAAACCTCCTGCAGCCAGGGAGTTTGGAAAGATGGCAGATTTCAGCTGTACCTGCCCCTTCTCTGTATGTGAGGAGGGAATGACAATGACAAGAGACAATTGTGTCATATGGGATGGGAGAGTGCCCTGAACTTTGCTGCTTGGGGTTTAATGGGATGTGGGATAACTCAGGCCCCCTTCCTCCCACTGCTACCTTTATGCAGATGAATGATCTAATTTCTCTTTATTGTTGAGGAGGGCTTATTGTTGTGTTTTTTTAAAAAAACTGTGCTTTTGCAGATAGGCCGTCTGGAGGTCTGCTCTAGAGTGGTGGGGGTCGCTGGCACGGATGAAAAGTGCTCCATTTTGGTCCGAGAAATGGGGTTTGATGCTGCTATCAATTACAAGAAGGGGAATGTGGCTGAGCAGCTACGTGAACTCTGCCCAGGCGGTGTGGATGTTTACTTTGATAATGTTGGTGGAGACATCAGTGACGCAGTAATAAGTCAGGTGATTATACCAGCTGTCGGGTTTATTCTAGTCATTCTCCGGTGTCTGCGTGCTCAGCCTTGAATGAATTCATACTGGAGAGGAGCCTGCAGTACAGCAGAGCAGACTTTCCACTTCATTGATCTAATCCAGGTGTTGATCCTGGTCCTGAGGAGAAATCAGGTATTTGAAACCAGCGTCAGTCATTTGGACTAGCCTGGCAGTGTAGTAATAGCAACACAAGTTCTGCTTGTCATCTCTCGCTTCTTTGGCCAGGAGACTTGGTAGTATTCTAAAAACCTTGTCTGTCAGTCTTGTGTTTTGTCAGCTTTGGTTTTCTGGCTTCACAAAAGATCAGCTCTGCTGGTCTTGACCAGTCCTTGTGTTAGTGTGGAGCTACTCTGTCTCATGGCAGGGAGGCTTTGGTGGCAGTGCCATCTTTGGAAGCTATAAATCACAGCTGTTACCAATAGCTGTATCCAACTTCTTTGTCCTGTTACCCCTCTCCTCCTGACAAAAAGGGCACACAGTAAGATAACAGTTTCTTATATTCCTTGTCCTTAATGCCTTTTTAAATTACACTTGGGCTGTATAGCATTTCTTTTTCCACTATTGCCCTGCATTTATCTATTTGAATGTTGTCTAGGTTTAATGGGACTGCCTGCAATTCTCCCACTCTTTTCTAGGACATGTGGCTCTAAATAAGGATACCCATATGAAAATTTTGGAATATAATCTATTGCATCGCTGGAAAATTTAGTTTCTGAGACCAAGAAGTGTAATTTTTCTCACTTTGTGCTGTCCCAAACAGATGAATCAGAATAGCCATATCATCCTGTGTGGACAGATTTCTCAGTATAATAAAGATGTGCCTTATCCTCCTCCGCTGCCTCCTGACATAGAAAAAATACAGAAAGAAAGAAATATCACAAGGTACGTTTCTCCTCCAGAACTTGTGACAAGGTTCCAGGTAGATTGTGCACATGATGTTGTGACTCTGATGTTTGGAAGATAGCCTGTAGATCCATAGTAGGCACGTGTAATCGGAACAAAATGTTGCCATATGAAAAAAGGAAACTATAATCATGATGTCAGTAAATCTTTGCTCTTACATTTATCTATATCAGCATAAAAAAAATGGGAAAGGTTGTTGTTACGTGTTAATATAGTTGTCTGGTGTTATACTTTGATTGTGGTTGCTTAATTTAGTCCTGGAGTCTCTGACAGATTCTTCAGTACGAGGGAAGGTGTTGCCATGGTTCTGTTCTCGCACATTTTGCAGAGTGCCTTCTCTGTGTGTAGTAGTTCAGGCAGAGAGAAAATCAAATATTTTTAAAATAAGGATGCATCTGATGCAGTGATTGTATTGAAATTACATTTTTAGTATGTGGGGGTTTATTAGATAATGGGACTGAGGAGTGGCAGATATACACAGGGTAAACCATTAACTTTTGTTATGACTCTGGGAATTGCTGAATCTCCTGTCAGGGTTCAGGTGGAGCTAGGAAAGAGATTGGGAACAAAGTCTTAGGAGATATTTCATTCATTGTATTGCAGAAATTTGGGGAGACTAAAATACACCAATTGTAGTAGAAGGTAGTGGAGAATTTAGTCAGCACATTGCTACAGGTAATTTTCACAAGTAATCACAATGTATCACAAGTACAAGTAATTATCAGTTTTATGATCGTTACAGTTTCTCTTGATTGCTGTAGGCAGCTGTGAAAGCAGGATATGCAAAATTCTGGGGAGCCTGAACGTTAATTTATACTCACCATCTAGTTGCAGGTCCATTAATTATTCTCCCTACCACCGAAAAAAAAAGTAAGAAAGAATAGGAATTCACTCACATTTTTATAGACATTTGCGTATTTTGGTGATACTACTTGGTTTTTATTACTCTTCTCTGTGATACTTGACCAGAATTACTTGTCTAAGACTGATGTTACTGCCAAGCTCCCACTGCAGGGAGCTGTCTCAACAATCTGGCAAAGCTCTGAACTGTGTCCCATTGTAATTAGTACTCATAATCCTTCTATTTCAATAACGCTGTTTCCTGAAAAGATTTGTAAAGATTTCAAATTATGCTTACCGTTCTTTCTTCAATCAAAGCCCATTCTTTTTTTTTTTTTTTTCCACAGGGAAAGATTCTTAGTGTTGAACTACATGGACAAACAAGAAGCTAGTGTATTGCAACTCTGTCAGTGGATCCAAGAGGGTAAACTGAAGGTAGGAACTTTCCCATCTAGTCTCTGGCCTCTGATACTACGTCCTCAGATCACGGTCTGAGTACAAAAAGTCTGATTTCTTTGTCCGTGGCGCTCTTACCATGCCTCAGTACTGAACAAGGTTTCTTATGGATGTTTAAGTACACTTGAAAGCTTATGAAGTAGCACTGTTTTAGTAGATACCTGCTGAGGATGATGTGACTGTGGTACGACAGACTTTCCTCATTACATGCTGCTGATGTCTCTTCCTTCCAGTAATAGAGTGCACGTGCTTTTTTTACTTAAGGGATCGGACCTTCAAAAATACTTGCATTTGAATTCCTGAATAGTTAGTGTCCTGAATGCTTTTGGGGATCTTGTCTGAACTTTTGTTTCAAGCTTTATAACAACCATTTATTATTTTGTGATGGGTAGATGCTTTATCCATCCCTTCCCCACGAGGTCTGTCTAAATTAGTTTTTAATTCTTCAGGTGATCAGTAAACTTTCCTGGGAAAATCCTCAGACGTGAAATTTTGGCAGGGATGTTCCAGTTCCGATTGAAGCATTAAATTGCCTACAGCTTTATCAGAAAGTATTCACTCTGCTCTTGATGAAAGAATCTGTCCAACGCAGCAAGAGAATCCTTTAGATTTTGATAGTTTCTTGGCAGTTTCATGGCATGTTTCTAAGAAATGTTAATCTTGTTTGAATAAAGCTAAAAGGACTTGTTTGCCTTGACAGGTCAGAGAGACTGTGGTAGAAGGCTTAGCAAACATTGGTGGTAAGATTTTTACACCGTTTTCTAAGAATAATAGTCTGATTAAATACAATGACAGTAGAGGTTAACTACCTTCTTTGTTCCATTTGTCAATTCATATTTTTGTATTTTATCTAAAACATGGTTTTTATGTTATAATAAAAAATATTTTTTCACAAGGTATTAAAAAGTTTTGTGAGAAAATTATGTTAAAAACTCTGATTTAATATAAATTTTGGTGGGGTTTTTTGTTTGTTTTACTATGGGGGGGTGAATGAATTGTTAAACTGCTACCTTAGCAGCTGGTGGTTGTCAGCCTGATCTTAGAGATTCAAGGGGCTGCCCATTCCTTAGAACTTGTGTGTAAGAAAATAGTATTTTGGAAAGCTTGAACTTATGCTTTAAAAATTCCCCAAGTTCTAACAGTGCTTGTTATTGAATTTGCTAACAAAAAATAAATTGAAAAGTACACACAAGAAAGGGGCAAGCACATTAGAGAATGCTAAACAAATTAAAAAATAATTTATTTTAAAGGAAGAAAATAGCCTGTAGCCTGTTCAAAAAATCTATAGCAAAGAAACATAAAAATGAAGTCACACGTTGTCTTTCTGTTTGGTGTTTGTGTGGCCTATCACAAAAGCAGCAAATGTAATTGCTAACTTATCATAGAATCACGGAATGGTTTGGGTTGGAAGGGACCTTAAAGATCATCTAGTTCCAACCCCCTCTAGACCAGGTTGCTCAGAGCCCCATCCAGCCTGGCCTTGAACACTTCCAGGGATGGGGCTGCCACCACCTCTCTGGGCAACCTGTTCCAGTGCCTCACCACCCTCATGGTGAAGAACTTCTTCCTAATGTCCGTTATGAAACGATGCTAAACAGTTGCTTACAAATATTTTTTTTTAATTATTACCCAAAACTACCCTCAGCAGTTTATTGCAGAGTAGGGTTTTTGTTGTTTTTAATTTGGGGAGCTGGCTAAAACATTTGCTTCCACCATACTTTTTTTTTTTCCTTTTTTGAAAGTTACTTGTCACGTTCTGCTTGGCACTAACTTATTTCATTATTTCTCTTGAAGCCGCTTTCCAGTCCATGATGAATGGAGGCAATATTGGAAAACAGATCGTCTCAGTTTCTAAGTAAAAAATATTTCTTCGGAAAAAATAATTGGATCCTATCTCTAACAGTGAGCAAGTTTTTACTTGTGCTAATTTTCATTTTCTTGAATAAACCATCATGTTACTCTGTATGTACTGAAAGCAGAGATTCTGCTAAGGCAGAACCTTTGCTAATAAACTAAACAGAACTGAAAACAGGAATGCAATCATTTATACCAGAAATGAGTAATATGTTCTTTGACATGATTTTGACAGTTGCCAGCTAGCACACTTGCAAATGTTTCATGGGTATGGTTTGGAAGTTAGAACATCCCAGGAACCATTTGCAGTAAGCAATTTGTATGCAGCCACCTAGTTTTGGCCGTTAAAGGAATGTACTGGTGTAGGTGCGTACCCTTCCCGTGCTAGTGTGTCTCAGTGCCCAGGAACTTCGCTGTGAACTTTTAATTTGCTAGTGTAAGTTTACTCTGACAGTTCAATCAATCGGACTAATCATTTTAGAATGTAACTGTTATCATTCTAACAGATAATTGCAATGAAAAATACCATTTCTGGAATTCAAGGTCTCTAATAACAAAGCTATTTCCATTTTGCCATCAGGAACTGAATCCACTGATCTGTCTTGTCCATTTCCCTGTATTGCATCATTAGATCCCTTATTTTCAGAGCGCTTGAAACCTAATGCGTTTACAATTCCATTGCGCGCAACCTGAGACTTTTCATCAGAGATAGGTTCAGGTGTAGGGTGAGCCTCCTGCTTAACTGTTCTTTTATTCGCTCTTCTCAATCTTTGCATTCTGGACTTAAGTTTTCTTTTTAGAATTCCTTTTCTAAGCTCTACTGTATTTAATGATAATCTCCGCGATTTCACTGGTTTTTCTAGTTTTTACACCTCTCCCGGGGTGACAGACGGAGGATCTCAAAACACGCTGCCTGAGGACAGAAGGTAACTTTGCAGACAATTGACCTTCTGTTCTCTCAGTAACTTATCTTGGCTCAGAAATTTTGGTCTAACAATGCTCTTTTACCACCTCAATGGGGAAACTTGAAAAAACGAGTCACCATTGCCAAGTTTGACTAGCATAACTCCAAGCCAAATGAGACTGATGAGATTAAGTATGTCTTCAAAAGCAAGGAACAGAAAAGGGAACAGATAATTATCTTAAAGATATTAGAATTTCTGGATCATGTACATTTGGAGACATTAATGCGTATTTATTTAGAGAGTAGGACTGCTCATGACACATTCCGATTTACAGGCTATTGGTGTTGGTTTCAATGTTCTTTGCCTTTAAGACAAGTGCTTCCAAACAGCAGGGTCAGCTGAGCTGCCCAGAGAACGGATTATTCACTGCCTCACCTTCCACTAAACAGAGTCCAAGGACTAGGAAAGAAACACTGTGCAAGAAATTTGGCATTATGAATCACTTACATGCTGTGGAAAGCCAGCCAACGGGTTATCAAAATTACCTGATAGGGTTGTGAGCAATATGAAAACCAGTCCTTTCGTTTCCTAGTGCTGAAGCTGGCCCTGAAAGGAAGAGGCATGCAGTGACGGACACCATAAACTTTGAGGAAGAGAAAAGACACCTGCAGTATAGATTTACACGGTCTAAAATCTCCCAGTGTGCCTTTTTAACTACAAAACTAGTGACTGGTTCACTTTCCACTAAATTGTGAACCCAACATCTGCGTAACTACCGCAAGCAGCATAAATAACAGCGTCATGCTGGGAGAGAAGACAAAATTTTTATGCAGCAGAATCCTTTCACATGTTGTAGGTGAAGGCCTCGTTCTGACATAGTTATGTTTCCAGAGCTACATTTGTTTGTCCAAAGTACAAATGTGCTTTTCAACAGTGTCTGCTGAAGAGCTACTCCAGAGTGAGCTCATCTTTGGTACTGTGAGTCGACACACCTTCCAGGAACGACACTCCTCTAGGAAGTTCTTTTTCACAATCAAAATGAAATATGATAAAATTATAAAATTCCCAGCACTGTTCTATGACAGCAATTGCTTAGTAATCCACACAAATTGTAAGCCTATTAAAAGCTGATGATGTGAGGGGTGACCCACAGTGAGATCATGCTGAGGTACTGATTCTTTACCATAAATAAAGGCAGCTTGATTCCTGGAGTTAGGTGAGCTGTTGAGGGCAACACAGGTCTATCAGCGTTAGACAGCGGGCTTGAAGGAAAAAAGAAAAAAAAATAAAAATGGGGACAGTCAAAGTAAATCTCCTCCTGGTACCCTCAGTGTTTAGAACTCTCACAGAAGCATTTCTCTACTTCTGAATCCTCTTAAGAATAACTACAATTCAAAGGGAGAAAATGCTTTAAACCAAGTGCCCACAGTTGTAAAAAATATTAATACATCTTTTTTTTCCGCCATGTCTTAATTTCGTAATTATTGTTAATAGTGTGACTCTTCAGCACTATAGGAGAGGCCTCATTGAACAAAGGGTGACACATAACTCGTAACCAAAATCCAAGACGCTTGGGATGCAGTAGGTAGATGGTCCCTGGCTGCAGAAGCACCAGCGTTTGTCCCAGGAAGCTTCACCTTACGGAGGGTGAGTGCTAGTTGTTACATCTTAGGCAAAGGCAGGCATGAATGCAGAGTAGGAGTTGTAAGCTACTACAAGTTCTTTAAAGACTAGAAGTCTTTATAAAAAAACCATTTATTGTTGCAAAGAGCAATAAAACTTAAACAGTATTGGGCAGAGAGACTTATTATTCGTATTTTTCTTTGAGCCAATCTTCTGCTTGTTTGTATTTGGTAAAGTTCTGTGCACTCCCATTTTTATCCCTTCTCCCTTTGCACCTTGAACGCTTGTTGTTGCCTGTCCTATATTTAATGTTCTTCCCTTCTGCTTTCTTACCCTCCATTTTTTTTTTCCCCTTTTCCTTATTTTTTTTTTCAGTTCATCATGTTCCTTGTCTTTCTTGTTGGCTTCCCTGCTAATCAGAAAAACACACTGCCTTTCGTAGGAGCCCCTATTAGTGGTTTAGTGCTAGGCCGTGCAGCTCAGTCTAGTCAGGATTTCGTAGATTATGTCTGCAGTACCATGAAAAGAGCTTGCCAGCCCTGGCATAAATGTGCCTTGCTGCAACTTCGAGTAGTTGTTACAAAAGCGGAGAGAGCAAAGGCCTTTCAAACAGCTTCATCTCTTTATCCTGTATTTTAATGCGTTGATCGTGGAAGAAGCAGGCGCAGCATTAGTTAGTCCTGTTGTTTGTAACGTTGCTCTCCATTGCTATGCTGCCTTTCGCTTTGCTGGGTTCTCTTCACAGTGGGAAATGTTTATACAATCCAGAAATAGACTGCCGGGGGATAAAAGAAGATCACAAGCAGATAGCATTATCCTGCACTAAGAAAGGGTAACAGCAGCCAGAATAACCTCCAAGCCTAGAAAATACTTTGTGAGGCACAAATGGGAACTTTTTAGAAAAAGCGTAGAAAGAAGCAGAAATGAGTTGAGGCTTTTTTAGCCACAGCAACACAGAATTTTGCAACCAGAAAGACAGCAAAATTCACTTTTGCTACAGCACTCTGCTCTGGTGGTGGGGGGGGTGGCAGTAAAAGGGTGGATGAACAGGTCAGCAGCATGGAAAGAAAACTGAAAGTATGCAGTAGGAAAGCAGTGTTTATACACAAATAGGGAGCTGCAATTTATTTTTTATAGGAGACTGTCTGAGGGCAATGGTGAGAGAAGGCAATACATTTTATGGGGCTATGGGTCTACCCTCCTCTGCTCCACCCTCTCCTTGGACTGGCTTCTCCAAATCCCTGAGAGCTTTCTGCAGTCCCTGCCCCTCTGCAAGAAGGAGCCTCCCTCACCCCATCCGCCCCTGCTTGCTTTCCTTTGTCCTCCAGGCTGGGGAATGAGGGAGGGAAAGTAAAAGGCCAAGGATCAGGCTCTGCTGGGGTGAAGTTCAGACAGGAGCAGGCATGGTTGGAGTTTCTCCTGATTCCGGGAGTGACCCGAGGAGGGCAGGACACTGTCCACTCCTGCTTTTCCTGTCTTTCTGTCCCACTGGGCCAGAGTAATAGCTGTATCTGGCTGTCGGCAATAACACTCCCATTAGAAAGCTGCATGGGCAGCAGCGAGCATTTCAAACGGGAACAGCCTGTTCCATGTCCCGGGGCGCCTTCGGTGCCCTGCAGGCAGCCGTCCCTCACCTCTGCCTCTGCCCAGGCCAGCTCCAGGAAGGGCTTCTTCCTCTTGGAACTTACGGAACTGTTTGGATTTTCTTTTTCCGTATGGTATAGATAGTGGGAAAAGCACATGGAAAAAGCCTCTCTCGCTCCCTATCCTTGCATTTTCCACTACGCTGAATGCCAAGATCTCTTTATTGGGATTGCTGGGTTGGACAGGCTGTCACTGATGACAGTTATAGGAAATTATGCATGGCACTGGCATTCCCATGGGAACTTCCCTCTGCAAGGTTTGCTCAGCCCTCAGAGCACGGAGGGTACTGAACATAAAATAATCTCTTTTTTTCCTGGTTTATGATACACATTTCACAGCATCTTGGATGTAAATCACTGAACACAAAAATTCCTTCATAAGCAAACAGCAGCATGAGAAGTTACACAAGATTTTTCTAAGAGGCTTTAAAAAAAACCAAACCAACAAAATATATTTGAAAGACACTGTCGGATTTTTTTTTCTTTCCAAGTAATGACTTTAAGTCTTCTTTTAGAGGAGTTTCAAATGGGAATTGAGTACTTTAAAGGAGCTCCTCCATGCAGTGAGAAAAAGAAAAAACCCAGCAAACCTTGCAGAGCATTGCAACAGCAGTATTTATACTATGACAGATTGATTGGTCACAGATTATACCAATGTCTGCCAGCAGTATGTCAAGTACTTCATCACTCCGATTCCAGGATCTGCCACTTGCTTTGCTCACTTCACGTAGTTCTGATTTGTCCTCCTAATGAACAGCTTGGAAAGGACACTCTTGACTTCAGAAGATGGCTGTATTCTTGTGCTTACCCTAAAACAGCCAGGCAGCGCTATTTCAAAAGAAAGAGAACCATGTGCCAGAAGTAATGAATGCCAAAGCCATTTCCTTCTGTTCAAGTAAAAAAGTTAATAATCTTTTCATCCATCGTTCATCCATAAGCTGGAAAACAATGTTATGAACCATGTAACGCTAGGAGAGACCTTACACTGAGGCAAACGCTAAAATAGATTACAGCACCGTATTGCCTTATCTTCTCAGTAGAAACGCTGCCTTTCAGCAAGCAGAGCCTAATTTTGAAAGAGGACCAGACCCAGGCAATTCATCAGGACAACGCAGGGCCCTTATCACTGGAATGTCTTGCTTCACCCCACCGTGTTGATCTGTGCCTTCTGGGCGCCTCAGGCCAACAGAGGAGCAAAGGCAGCTTTCTTTGTAGGGTGGCTTGCAGAATTTCTGCATAGTTGTCAGAGGTTCCTCCCGTTACCACTGGTTCACTTAGGCGACTGGGATTACGTTCTAGGAGATGGGCTGCATTTTATGAAACCGATTTATTTTGTTTGAGTTTTAAGGGAAAACATACTGTATTGTGATTTTTGTTATTCGTAGTTAACTTGGACAACCACTTGCCTCTGTGGTAAGGACAGCTAAATTATAGGCTAGCTCCTAGCCTGTGCTTCTGAGAACTTCCAGCCTGCTAAGATACAGAGAATTAAAACACTTTTAAGAAGGTACTGGTAAATAAAGGCTTCCAGTGTTGAAGAGTACAGCTCCAATACGAAAGTTAGTGTTTTCTTGCTAAGGTTTTAGGATATTGGAAAACTGTTTAAGAAGGAGAAACTGAATTAACGTGAGACAAGGTAAGTTTTGCTTGTCTGTTAGGCAGGAAAAAGCTGCAACAGCTGTGTCTGTAGAGCATGAGGTAAGAGGTGCTTCCTCTGCAGGGCAGAGTTCTGAGTTTGTACAGTGTGCTCTTCACTGTGACACCAGGATAGTCCCGCTCGCTAAAATTTACTACATCATTCCCACATCAGCCACGTTTCAGAGCATGTGAGTCTTACTTGGGTGCCTGGAGCCCGGGATAGCACATCTACAAATAAAACGCCTGTGCTCGCCCCACCAAGAACAGCATTGGGAGATTCTTAACAGAATTCCTTCCACAAACCAAACACATCCCGTGGAGCCAAAACGTATTTCACAGACTGTAAGATTTTTAAGTCCATAGACATTTGATTGCAATGTAATCAACTGCTACCACCAGAAAAAAAAAAAAAAAAAAAAGACAAAGACAAAAAGGTCTCATTTCAGAACAGGGTCTTGTCACAGGGAATAGGTATGAAGTATTTTATTGCAACTTCTTATGCTCCCTGATCACATGAAAGTAATTTAATTGTGAAATGTCAGTTTCATTAATAATTTTTCATTATGGTCTCTCACAAGTCAGTTTCGTACCCTGCCTCTGATTTTCTAACAGCTTTGCAAAACAAACTTAGGGAGCAACAAATGACATTCTGTAGTCTTTTAGCAGTGTATGTAACTTAAACAAATGAGAGCTGTTACTCTTTTTTCTAGTATATCGTCCATCACTGAGGAACAGGAATTAAGGAATAGAAAAACTGTCACCTTTTAGAAATAACAAAAGTCTTAGCTGCAGTCAATATTTTATTCCAATTAAATTTACTTTCCTGTGTGTTCCACTACAGCCACTGCTGTTTTCTTCTAAGGTGCCATAAGCAAGTTACCCTCCTTTTTCTTGAGGAGCCATAAATAAGTTACTGTAAAATCACCTAAAGTGTTTTAAATGCTCCACTCCCAGCAGTCTTGTGAAGCAGGCCAGTGTTCTCCTTACCTTACAGATAAAGGCACTTTACTCTTGGCCCTGGATCATTGCATTCTTTGTAAATTGAACTGTTCTATCATTTTTAGACTTAGAAAAACTGAAAACAAAGAAATGAGTTTTCCTAGCTCACTCTTTGTCACATTTGAGTGAGGCCCAGAAATACAGCCCTAACCCCCTCACTTAATCACCACATGATTCCGTCACACTTTCCCATCCTGAGGAAATCATCTCCATTCTTCGCTTTAAAGCTGAACTCTGACTGCAGCTAGGAATCCCAGTAACATTGATCATTCACTCTCCGTTCGCTGGTCAAGTGTGGTAAAAGTGGCAACCTCAGCAGTGGAAAACATTAACTTCTTCCTCCCAGCGAGAGAGCATGTTAGTTAGCCAGCACTCCCAGGACAGGACCAATAAGCCATGTCTCAGGTAAGCAGAAATACACGTACGCACACCTCGCAGCCTGTAAAGTGCTGGTATACAGCATTAGGAGCTGGAAAAGCGTAGAAACGTAGGGCTCTTCCTGTGAAGGCTGCCATAGCACCTCTGCAATAACCATTACTTCATAAAGACATCGGTCTAGTCTTAGACTCAGTCTTGTAAAAAGAGATGTAAATCTTGAAATAAAAAGCAAAGTTAAGCACAAATCCTGGAGCTCATTTTTCCCAGCAATGTAAAAATCACGAATTTAATAAAGCATTTTTCCATTCACAGTAGTAATGATCAAACATTTCCATTTGTGATCCACACGGATTGATCTTCTGTGTCACAAACCCCCCTATTATAGAGATTATGATACACTTTACTGTATAGTGCCTGTGTGAGCCAACACGGGCAGGACACAGGCCCAATCACAAAACCACGGGTCAAATGCAAAGAGTAAATTTAATCTCAATACCTCGTAAACCGGGGGTTCTCTGAGGCAGCACCTGGGGAGAGGCATGCAAGCGGGAACACAGGCACCGTGGAGCTTGGGCCTTGCCAGAGATTTTTTTCTTTGTTAGCAAGAGAATCCTTGCTAGCAAGAGAGAGAGACCGACAGTTCAAACCTGCTGTTCTCACCTGTGCAACAGGGATGCAAGCGGGCATGGTTTTCCACTTTGTGTTGATCTTCTCCGACGGCAGGGCAGGAATCTCAGGCATGTTCGAGAAGGTGCCTCTGAGTCCATCACAGGCCCATGTTATCCAAGAGCAGATGTTCTACTTGTCGAGCACGTAAGACTAAACAGTGTGATACATGTTTTCCGACCCCCCCCAAGTGCAAGGTGTTCATAATCCTTCTTGTCGATTTTCCATTACTTTCCCACACTGTATTAATGTATAACTGTATTATATAACATGTATAATACAGTCTGTTGTATATGTATAATATAATAAAAGTATATAATACTTATACATTCACGATTTAATACAGCTCTGTAGCAATGCAGATCACAAGCTTACCACTTTCAGATCTTGCCACCTAATGGTTGGGCTGTACGGAATTCCAGCATCACAAAACTGTAAGTTGTGCCTTGACAGTGTTTAAGTAGAAGAACTTTGAATACTCGTATTGTGCTTCAGGAGCTCTGACAGTTTTTTATTTCTACTATGTAAGTTCTGAGCTCAGATGATTTCATTGTCCAGGTTTTATAAATGAGAGCTGAGGTCAGCACCACCAGCCACGTTCTCATCGGGGAGAGGAAGAAAGCCAAGGTCCCGTAGGTTCGCTGCAGGAAATAGCAGGAATAGACCTGCCAGGTCAGGAGGAGGGCCATTGCCAGGTGAACGAGCACAGCCACGGGGCGTCGGATGTGACGGATGTGAGAAAGGAAGCCGTGACCCTGGCATCGCAGCAGCAGGCACCAGCACAGGTAGGCCATTAATGGCAGGTTGAAAAACACCATCTGAAAAGGAGAGGAGAGAAAAATAAGACGATGAGCAAGGCAAGTGTTATGGGCAACATATGTGAGGGCATAGAAAGAGAAGAGCACATAAAACTGTCCCATTCCAAGGGCTGAGTACAATTCCCAGAACTGGAATTCAGGACGCACTTCCAAGACACAGCAGCTGACAGAGCTGTGACTGCCTGTCCCTCAGTCCCAGGCCAAGCATTCCTGCCTACTCCCTTGCAGCAGGAGGTAGTGACATGCAACTGACCTTTCCTGGAGCTGGTTCAGGGAGCTAGACTTGGCCAAATACTAGCACGGTAAAAAAGGAAGGTCCTTATGTCAGTTTAGGTCTCTGACCCAGCCCACTGTGGTGTCAGACAAATGGTAGCACCGGCACAAGGGAGGGACCATGACGGAGGCAATAGTAGCTTGGTCTGGCTCGAACGCAAAGGAACTACACCCTCTCTTTCAGACTAATGGCAGCTGCGAAAACCAGAGGGCGGCCAGGTCAGACTGCTGGGAAAACTGGACTGGTGTGCACTTGGAGAGTGACACCTACTGATGGGAAGGTTAATACGGTGTGTACAGGCTGCTCTGGCCATTCACTTCCTTTTGCTTAATCACTGCAGCCTGTGCGTGAGCTGAGGACAAAAATTCAGAGTAAACCTGTAGAGATGGCCTCTAACCCAGACATCCAGGGAGTCCAAAGCAACACCAAATAGCGGAAAAGAGAAGTTTTAGAAAATAAGGCACAACCTCCTTTCTGCCCCTTAAGTTTCCAGAAAGGTAAGAAAGAGCGTTGTAGTCAGGTGTGGCCACTAATGTTCTCTTTCCTTCCAAGACACCTTTCTTTATAAAACTATTAAAGAAAAAAAAATCAGAACAAATTCCCAGAGAAAAGCAGTTTGTCAGCCTTAATTTTTATAAATATGTACCTGTAAAATCCCAACCACAAACGTCAGGCTGCCCTGTAAGAAGGAACCACCAACGAACACTCCAAAGGAAAAACAGGCCCCCACGTGTCCATCTATCAGTTCACCTACAAACCACGGTCCTGGAAAGAGGAAATCAAACACAGAGCACCATCAGAAAATACAGGATGGGCATGGGCCTTCTTCCCATGGCCCTTCGTGCGACTGAGCACAAAGTGGGTACCCAGGGAACATGACTTCTCTATTGCTTGTCTGTAGTAATAAGCCTAATTGTCAACAATTTGTCAGCAAACAGCAGTCTGATGAACACTGCTGATTTCTGAAAAGATCACAGTGTACCAATGCATTGTGACATGCAACGAAAATAGTTTTAATGGTTTCACCTCTGCGACAACTTTCAACACAACATATAATACTTTCTTTAAGAGAGAAGTGAAAAGATAGATCCTTTCAAATGCTGGCCCTTTCCCAGAATTACAGTAAGACATAGGAAAGACGTGGTTGTAAACAATTCCAGCTTGGCTCAGATGAGAAGTCAAAGTGGGCAGGCTGCACTCTGTTACCCATACTACACTGTCTGCCAACAAAGTACCTATTTCGTAACATATTATCAGGGGAGAAATAAGCTAAAGTTGTTAGCATCAGAGCCAGGATGTCTTAGTGACATGTCATGTGAAATGTACATTCCATATAGGCTTTTTACACCAAGTCACAACCAGATCTTACTCAAAGAAGTGAAAAACAAATTAAATTTAAAAATACTCACTTTGCTTTCAGAGTAATTTAATAATTTAAGCGTTTAATTAATTCTAGGCCTTCTAAGTTAGGCTCTTACTAACAAACCTTTAGTCTCTTTGGACATTAACTTTTAAAAGTTCCACATAGATTTTGTAACTGAAGTAGATTTTCCCTATTCTCCAGGATGTTAGAAGTCTGATTTTTCATCAGGATCTGATGTGCAATTTAAAAATATTAATCTATGTTCTCCAGTACTCTGTTACTTACCCAGAGTAGTGTATAAATTCAGAACCAGAATTGAGTAGTAGAAGGTGTTTGTTTTACTGAAGACATGAAGGGAATATGAGGTCAGAGTAAGTAATCCTGGCTTTTCTGAACAGAGACAACATTTAAGAAAAATACAGTTGATTCAGGTTGCAACACACACACACATATAAAATATATTGCTTTTTCTGAAACAAATCTGCACGTTTCTTACTCATTCTATTAAATAAGAAATATTTGGTATGTCTACAGAACAAATGTAAGGGAATGCATTTCTACTATTACTGTGATAACTGAAAGCGAGGAACCAATAAATGTAACGATCTATGTTAAAAACAGCAGAAGCTGCTGCCATTCTAAACCAGTACACTTACTGTATGTAAATAAAACTGAACGACCATTCTATACCCAGAAAACGAAGTTAGCTAAAATGAAAAACATGGAGAAAGTTCACATTAAATGAAAAGTAAGAGATTCAAAACGGTAACTGTGCAAACCCAAAAAGGCAGGTCAGCATAGACTAGATTAACTGGATTTTCTTTGATTAAATCTACTTGGTGAGAACTGATAGCAACTCAGATAAAATGAAGGCTAGGTGTTAAAATGGCAGCATTTTGACAAGTGCGTCATGTTCTGAAAAAAAAAACCAATATTCATTTTCTAACTGAAATGGACAGTTCATAGATTGAGATTGAGAAAGCCTTCCTACAAAATTTAGCTTTTAGAGTTTCACCTATTACGCGGCTGCCCTTCTCACGAAGCATTAACTCCCAGAGGGCAAGCTTGACTTTTGGATATGAACAGCTCTAACAAATTTATTCACTAATTTGTAAAACATTTGTCATGGTCTACAGGGACGTAGCTGATCAGAGAGTGCTAGCTCTTTTCATTTTTAGCTGCTGAGTTCCATAAAGGCAACTGAAAAATCTATTCTTTTTCTATGTAAGCAGTTGCTGTAGTTTCCTCAGGATGCTACGTGATTAGAAGTATAAAGGAAGGGACATACACTAACATGAATAGGAAGGGAGGTGGCTTCCAGAAAAATCTCGTTAGTGAGGTGTGGTTCAAGCAATTGTTTAAAGGATAAACACCACAAGCTTAACAGTATTAATTTTTGTTTACTAGATTTCCACAAACAAAATATCAACTAATGACAGAACTGCTCTTAATATGATTTTGAGAAGACCCAAGCCTGTTCATGGTCTTTGCAAAGATTCACAAAAGTTATTTCTGTAGAAGGAAATCTGTTTCTCCACTCAAGTGACAGAAAATTCTGTGCCAGCTGTAGTGAGACAAGCACACATACAGAACTAATAAAAACAAAACATTAATTTTCCTATGCATTGGATTCTCCAGTGAGAAAATTAAAATTAAACCTCTAGACTTCAATTAATAGAATTTTGTTTAAACAAAGATACATGACCAAATTTTTAGGTTTTAATTTACTTTATTTGATATATTGGAGGTTTTCTGGATCCCCTTAGAAGCCAAACAGCAGCTTCTGAGAACCCAATCAAACTCCACAGCACTAGACGCAAAATGCATATGGTGATTAACAGCACAATTACTTACATATTGTTAACATACAGACAAACAGTAAATAAAATTAGATCCTCTAAAAACCACAGAGAAATGTTGGTTCATACCTTTGAGTACTGGCCTTTGGAGGTATCTGAAAATAACGAGCAAGCCGATCTGAACTAGCACAGTCAGTCCAAACAGCACACGAGCCTGAAAAGACAGTTTTAACTCTAAGCCAGCCCTGGAGTTGTAGCTGCCTTTGAGCAGTGACAGAACGATACAAGATTTCTGACACATCTTCAAAGCTTGATGGTTTCATTGAACTGAAGAGTAAAAAGAAACTGGAGTTTCTAAGTTATTGGCCTTGCACCTTCCTGAGTTGGATTCAGTTGGATGGCTGAAAGTGACAGACCCAAATCTTTCAAAAATGGGGTTTGTACAACACATCCATCAATAAAGTGTAAATGCACTTCCTATGCAAAACATTTTCTGAGTCCTGCACTGAATAGAATTGGAGATCAAGACGTCGTGGAGAATACTGGTTACTGATTAACAAAACTAATATAATAATTTTGAGCCAATTATGATACTATCTACAGTCATGTGGACTTTCCTCTGTTGTTCTGTAAGTGCACCTAAACTATTATGACAGGCATTCTTTGCACGTACCAAGCTGTAACATCTCTGGATATGACCTGAAAGTTACTGAAGTCAGTGGGAATTTTGCCTTCCTCTTTGCTAGAGCTAACTATTAGCTATTATTAGTGTGTTAGTACGCACATTGCAACAGATCACAGTGAAGTTTTCTTTGATTTAGTATTTCTTTTTTTTCTATTTTTCTAGTAGCTTCTTTTCCATTTCTTGCTTGTACAAAATGCGTGCATAGCTATGCCCAAAAAGGACAATGGTGACTAAGTTCAGGTAGTCAACTGTTTGCATGAACCATGGCTGCACCTTCACGTTTGAACTGTGCAACTTGAGAAAGCAAACTTGAAATATTTGTGAAATTCCAAAGGAGTTTTGTCTGGAAAAAGCAAAGTGAAAAACAAGTCTACCAGGAATTAGGAAAATGCCTCCTGCAGTCCCTGGGGAAACCAACACAAAATGACAGCTGTTTTGCTGAAAGTACTTACTAGAACATAGTGGTCAGTGAGAAGGATAAGAGATGGCCAAAAGCCAAATCTAAGAGAGAGGTTTTCTTCCATAGCAAATATGTGACCCCGCCTGCTAATTCTTCCTGAAGCATCCTAGATGGATACAAAATGAAAGAGCAATTAGATACCAGCAGTGCACAAAATATCTAGTTAAAATTGCAAATTATCATTGCGTCTTTTCTGGAAAGATCCACTTGATGCATGCCTGTCCGGCATACTGCTTTTTTAAATAATTCTACCTACAACGGACTACTTACTGTCAATTTTGTAGTTTCAAGTAAATTGGTGATTGTGAAATCATAATCTGAAAGTGGTAAATATGAAGGAGATCCTGTCAGAGACTCAGCAACTCCTGGAAGACAGTGGCTACTTATCGGCTACCACCACCACCACTTGTTTTCTGAAAGGTCAATTCTAGATAATAGCCCATCTTGAAATATTTTGAAGCTTTGTTGTGCTTCTTTTCTGGAGTATTTGCTAGAAACTGATATTGATAAACAATAACAGTGCTACACTTATTCAACAGTTTGCTACTTCTGCATGTGCAACGCTGACACCTTATCTTCCAGTACATAACAAGTGGGTTATTTATAATAAGGGATTCACTATGTTGAGTGTGATTACAGCTGAGTCAATATTTGGACAATCCCAGAAACAATGTACAGCAATTGAGTATCCTTATTTTTCTCCAGTTACCTAACTCAAGTTAATGCTTCATGCTCCTTGCTTTCCCAAAACTATTCAGCTACTAGATGTAATAGTGATTTACAACTGAAGGGGAAAGGAATTTATTAATTTTTTTTAATCCCATTCAGTTATCTGATAACAAGCATGTCTTTGCAAGAAAACTATTGCTAGGCAGGCCTTTATAACCCTCTTCAAACATTACTCAGTTTTGTGCGTATGTTTTCATCATCACTAAAAAACCAACAAAACTGACCACTTATAAAATGCAGCTTTCCCAAGTAAAGCATCACAGAAATTGGTAACAAGCTAGGATGTGGAACACGGGCAATACAGAAAGGCCGTTAGAAAAAAACCCAGTATCGCTCTTATGCCTGTACCTAGCTCTGCCTTATTCCTAGCTGGCTTCCACCAAGCAAGACGAAGCTGACTTTCCCATTACTAGTGTGCAAATGGGCAGAATGTTAGAACAGCCTGATCAAGTTCTTTGAAGACCGCTTGAAGGTACAAAAATAAAATACAGTGCCAAGAACAGAAGCATTCACAGAAAACCATTTTTTGCACCCAGTAATCTAACATCAGTTAAGTCTGATGTTCTGGGAAACAGAAACCGTATTCACTGCCAGCCTGTAAGAAATCATTAAAAGAACTTCAGATAAAGACAGCACTCCAGCCTTCCAGATACAGTTCCTTTGCCTTTCTGAACTAACATGATGCTACTCCCTCTTTTCCTTGATCAAGCTCAATTATCTTTTTTTCAAAGACAACCTTAAAAGTTAATTGTTGCCTGTTACTCAAAATAATTTATTTTTGACCAATTCCTTGCTCTTACATCATGTCTTATTGCATTGCTTATGAAAAATAAGAATCCTTTCTTTTGTCCAGATGCTTTATGAACGTTCTAGTGACAAGGAGTCAGTATTTTTTAATTTCATAAGTCTTTTGGGGTTTTTGTAAACAGATAAATATGAAAGGAAGTCTGTTATCACGTATTCTGTCCCTAGTTATGTGATGCAGAAGGATGATGGAGCAGACATGACAACATACAAATTCAATACGAAGAATGCAAACAGGTACCTTACCTGCACAGTCACATCTATGTGATGGAACCCTTCGCTGTAGTTTTGTGGGCTCCACTTCAGTACATAGAGAGGGCCAGACACATGAAGCGCATTCCCCAAGTGAACCCCGTCTATATAGACTTCGATGGAGATAATGGCAGAAGGAGAGAAGGCCAGAATTCTAAGGAGTGAATAAACAGCAAAATAAACAGATTTGCTACAGGACTTGCAGATTTGTCATTACTCCTGAAGAGAAGCCTCTAAAGATTACGCTGCCTTGTACTTAAGAGTTCAAAAGCGTTAGAAATTACAACAGTGACAAAGCTGTAGGCTGATGGTAACATCGTAGCTCTTCCCTGCAGTTAAACAGAGAAGTTCTGTATGGTATTGTGCAAAAGAATAGCATAGAAAACTGAGCTGTGGAACAGACGAAAAAGTGGCAGAGATCCTCAGGTCCTGGCAGAAATAATTTTAGAACTCTTGCTGTCAAAACATTTGCTGACTCAAGTAGGATGCATCCTAGTGCCCACATGCAGACACATAAAGACATGTAGATGCCTCCACTAAAAATTGCCAGTCTGTCTCTCTAAAGTCCTTTGTTGTTATGTGCGGTTTTCATTTTTCATTTGTTTGTTTGGATTTTTGGGGTTTTTTTTGTTTTTGTTTTAACTTTTTGCTAGTCAGAATATAACCTCTCAGTCTTTGTAATTGCATTTATGAGAAATGGAGTGGAATGCAAGACTGGTATTACAGATCTGAGATACCAACAAACGGGGTATCACTTGGCAGTGCTTACATTCAGAGAAGCAGTGTTACTCACATAGACTCAATATGCTGCACATACAATTTCTTTCATTTCTGGTAATACAAAAGGCGTTCTGGAGCATGTTTTGGTCAAATGAAGGAGTCTCATATAGTTATGGTGAATGATTCCAACAGTTCATATATTTAATATAATCATAAGAATGTTTAGATAAGGTTCTAAGTAGAAAACTGTAAAGTAGCTAGACTTAGTAGGACACTGCTTCCTAAACAAAAAGTATGACAAACTTCTTTTGATTGTAATTCTGTGTACTCAATATACCCATATATTTAACACATATTGGTCTAACAACAAATATAACATGTTGGAAAGGGCATAGAAATTTGAAATACAAAGGAAAAAAGTAAATAGAAAAGGTAAAAAATGGAAAGATGGAGAGATTTAAAACAAATACAAAAATTGGCAGAAGCTTAAAATGTTTTATTATATAAGGGACATAAAACTGAAAATGCAAGAGGCAAAGAAATCCAAAGCCAACAGAGAAAACACGTAGAAAAATACATAGACAAAACCCTGAAATCAGCAGAGGCAATGTCAACATGTGAGATTAATAACACATACTATGTGTTCGTCTAACTCTACCGGCTTTGGTTACACAAAAAATTTCACTTGACTTTAGAGGAAATGATTGGACAAATAAACCAAACATTAATTACTACTACATAATCTCCTTTTATCACAGATATGATACAAAGTGAGCTCTCCGGAACAATCTGCCAGAGAAAAGTGAATTCTGGGAACAGTGGACACATGCATTTAAAAAAAGAGGGTTTGTGTATATACATGTAAATATAGATGTACATTATAACCCAGAAAGACTCCAAACATTAAAATATAGTTAAATATTGTGAAATCAAGAGAACATTGGGTACCTGATATGAGTGGAATAAAGAATTTTGACAAGAGGTTCATGAGTAGAACTGCTGTAAAGGAAGGATTTGGGATTGGTGATGAGAACTACAGGCCACTCCTCAAAGTTAAGATCTGCGAAACTAAAGAGGTCATGATCAAACGCAAGGATCCGGTACCTATAATGAAAGGGAAAAAAAATATTGTTGATACAAACAACTGCACACAGAGCTGATTCCCTTTCTTCCCAAATTCCTAATTGGAACTTGTCTGATTTGTTTTCCATTTATTCTCTTCTGTAGCTGATTCCGTATCAACCAACTCTGCTGTATTAATTGTACAGCTTGTTACCTCTGATGAGGTTCATTTTATTATAAATCACTAAAGCATCACTCAAAATTCCAAATGTCAAGATCTATTGAATTTTGCACATGAATCAGATGAACATTAAGTTAAGAAATTCAAATATAATATACATTACTACAGTGTCTGGGTAGGTACTCTAGTTATGGACCCCAGTGTGCTCTCTTCCTGTATGCATACAAGTATCTTTCTTAGGATCGATGCAGAATAAAAGCTAATATATGACTATATTTAGCATCGACTTTTTGATATGCTGCTACGGTAACATTTTTCAGGTAGACTATTTTTGTCTCAAATTCTAACAGCTGGTGAAGAGCACGGATATTTTGACATAGTGGTGCTGAATTCTATTACAATTTATTTATCTACTTTAAATGCTAAAAAATATGAAACAGACATTTAGATGTTCTCTTTTTAATTTCTAAATATTGAGAATTAATCAAAAAAATACTTATTAGCACACTGTTAGCATAGGGAAAAAAACCCTCAAATTTACAAGCAGAAACATTTTTCAAAAGCGCTAATAGTAATAACCAGTCAGGTAGATCTAATGCTTCTTTCAAATTCTCCAAACAGCATAAAAGGGAATCACAGTATAACCAGGTAGGCTCCATGTAATGATTTGCTCACATAGGGTTTACTTACCTCCTATTATCCTTCCAGTCTCCCAATTCGAGTTCCAGAGTGCCACCACGGTGCTGACTGTGCAAGACTGGCATCAGCCCACCCATTGTATGGAGATGTCCACATAAATAGGCTGTGGCAGAACTAACAAAAGAACATAAGAATTATGATTATTTGGGTGGGAAGGAAATGCCACTGCAGAAAACATGAGAAGTGACACACAAGTATGTGAAGGAAGGCAAGAAATGTACTGCACACTGAAAACAGACAGGAGCAAAAGAACAATCTTACCTCATTAATGATCGTATTCCTGGGGCTGGTGAGATGATTGTTGAGGTAGGAAAATGCCCAAACCAGATGGTATGATTGCTGTGCAGACTTTCTGATGCCATCAAAGATAGCTCTTTCATTTGATTCTGAAATGGGCAGGTGTTTGAAAGACAAACAAACAACCAAACAAACCTGTTTAACATTCAGGCTATTTGGAAAGAACAGCAAAATGAAAGCAGAAAGAAACTAACAAAGAATGCAATTTAGCGCTTTTTTTTTTCCCCCTCAGAGAATACGTTCAGTTGCTTCAGGGACCTGTCATGAACAAACTGCACTGCTAGATGTATCCCTAAAATCCAATGTTGGAAAAAGAAACTCAAAACAAGACACTCAATACTTCTCTTGCAAACAAACACAGAAAAAGTGCAATATAAAGAAAGATTTTTGGTCAACTCTATTTCTATCCTTTCTACTGCTTATTTATGTAGTAAAAGATGACATGCTTGAGTTGATTTTACAAACATCTTTCCCTTACAATTATCATCCCTATTATCTCTTAAGTTGCTAGAGGGCCTTTTATAAGCATGACAGACCACAGAAACTGTGCACCATATGCTTCAGTCATTTAACTGGATGAACTGTGATGCTGAATCTTGATAATATTACTCAGCCATTGCTATTAAAGCAGGCAAAATTTCCCTCCTTTACTTGCTTGACTTCCAACATTGAATCAACCACTTACTGTCCAGAGAGACTCCCTATACCAATAACATCTGAAAGTCTAACAGAGGAGGCAGGAAAACTAAAACCATAAAAGAACACAAATCTACTTTTTCACCATTTTGCAGATGGTGAGAACCCAGAGAAATACCAACGTATTCTTTTCCCTCCTACCTGAAAAGAAACACTGAAGGGCACGTGTAAAGGAAACAGAAATAAAGGTCTACTAAAAAAGAACGGATTCAGTATACCATTCTGGGTTCATGTAACAGGGCTTATTAAGTGGAATTCTATTTCTTTTACCTTTATGAATTTGGGATTTAAGAATACCTTTACCCAAGCTGTGCAATCAAATCACTGATACAAATCTAATTTATTTTTCAAATTCCTGGCAGAAGTTTAATTCTTAAAAGTTACAGGTATCTACCTTTACTTTCAGTTTTGTGTAAAAATCTGCGAAGGATGCTCTCTGTGGTGCTGCTGCTGGGTAATTAGCAAGCAAATGTTTGGCCTACTGCAGCCAAGGACAGAAGGTCTAGACTCAACCACATTTCTTAGCTCCTTGAGGGTTTGTCTACAAATCTACTGCACCTATTATGGGTTACAGTAAACAATGAGAACAGTACTTGGCACTCCTACATCACCTTTCATCTAAGTATCACCAAGCGCTTTACAAACACTTAATTAAATGTCGAGCCTCCTTTAGACAAGATTAAAGGGAGAGCATTTTACTGTTCATTGAGGCCATTATCACAGGCAAAATATGACATCTGTTTACCAGAACACATTAGCTCTAGGCCAACATTTCAGAAGAATACCTCAAGAACAATAGCATATCAACAAACTACAGAGAAAAGTCAAAGGGAAGCAAAATGTTATCTAAGATGATATGTGATTTAAACATAGGGATTAATGTTATTCTTTCAAAACAATACCATGTCATTTTTATGGTCTCAGAAGATCAGACCTCACTTTCATAAATGACACATTTCTTTATAGCACTATTTTTCACATTATTCCATCGATAAGCGCAACTCTCTCATCTGTAATATGAATGAAAAAAGGCATCTAATAAAGCAAAAAGGAGTGCAATTAGAAAGTTTTGGGTTTGTATTTGTTCTTTAAACTTTAGAGCATATAAGGAAATTATCACTCAAGTCTAGCTAAATGCTGAGAAACTACTGATAGTGTCATTAAAATGTCCGATTTGACATTTTTGTACTGGATTATTTCTTAAGAGAGAAAACACAGGTACTTTATATGTTAAGTGACACATAAATTTTTCTAAATAAATGTCCCCCATGTGTAATAACTTAAAAAAGGTAAAGACTCTTTTAGATGAGCACAAATCTTTCAGACAATTCTTCTTTATAATAACAAACAAACAAAACCGCCAAACAAACCACAAGAGAAGTTAAACAGTCAGCAAAATGGAATGTCAAGACTTATAAAATACCATGTTTAAAATCCCAAAGAAATTATAGGGTCTCTTAGGGCCTGGGCTGAGTGTGGCATCCACGCAGATGAATGAGTAGTTCCCAAAAGAGGTGGTGTGGATGTAATGGAAAGAGCCATCTTTACGCCAGGCAGAGTATTTCCTGCCAAAATAAAATGGAAATCCTGCTGTTAGGAAAGCTTGCAGCAATGATAAAAATGACCTGCATAGTATAAATTCAAGATTTCTTGCATTGGATATAGCTCCATCTTGTTACTGCAGTAAAGTCTTTCCTTAAAAATCAATGGTATTGAAAAGTCTGCACTTCAAAGAGGATGCATTACATGAACCATGTGTTAAGACAAGCAGCAGGTTAGCACACAAACATTTTAAAAAATGTTAGCATAAATACACTTTCCCTGAGCAACATGGTACTTTTTTACAGACAAAGGATAGGCCAGCAGCATAAACAACGCAAAACAAATAGGCAAGATGACAGAACAACAGGATGTCACACCGTAATTGAAGGAGATCTGCAAACAAAAAAAAGATTGTCTTGCGTTTATTGTTGGTATCTGAAAGAATTTTTCCAAAATAATTTTTCCTTGCTTACCTAGAAATATCAGGGACATCAAGTCTTGTCTCCACTATTTTATTAGAGATCTCTTAAGGTACTCTGATGTAGAATGATCAGATGTTGTCTAATTAAATATGATTTTGAATCAAAGAAATATTGAACCTTTTCAGTTATTTTCCAAAAAATCTATTTCAGAGACACAACACTACACCAAATCTTATAAATAGCAAATAAGGCAACATTTCTTCTTTATTACTTTTTTGCACAGCAAATCTTATCAGTTCTCCTGTCACCTGTGGAATGTAATCAGAAGTCTTCAAAGAGTAAAAGGAGAGAGCAAAAACGATTGCTGCTCTTTTGCACATCACCTGATGTTAATTGCACTCTTGAATTTTAATCTTAAAATACTCTAAGAGAGAACTGTAACAGGGAAGGACGTAAAAGATATGTTATCTAACTTAACCTTTTTTTTCCCCCCATAGTTTTTTGCTAATATTGGCTACAATAAATACATGTAATAATAAATATATGTATGGATATTAATTGCTTTCTCTTCTTACATTGACAACAGGTATTTTCAGGGTTTCTAACTTCTAAAATTGAAGTGCTTTTGATACTTTATGCTAGACGGGAATTGCACATATCCTCCACTGGCAAACACAGATAACATTCCAACTACTGGTACCTACCTAATGATTCTGTCTACTAAATTATATTCTGTAACTGAAATGACTGTGAGTATATCTGAGATTGACTAAAACTTACTGGATTTTATTGGAGGGGATTTTTTTGTTTTCTTTTGGGTTGGTGGGTTTTTTGGGTTTTGTTTGTTTGGGTTTTTTAACTCCCTACACGATATGTGGAAGCTGAAACATCCCTGAGTTCAGATGGTGAGTATAGTTTGAACACAGCCATCCAGAAAGTAATTCATTCACTATTCCTCCACCAATCAGAATAAACAATAAAACTGCCAGAAAGGTTGACCTGAACAGAATAAAGACAACATAATAAGAGCAAGCTTCAGATATAAATCAATACTTCCAATGCCATAAAGACCCTTTCACAATGTGTTTTGATTTTTTTTTTAAAGTTAATGTTACTTTTACAAACATCATGAACTTTAATAAGAAAACTGTAAGCTCAGTATCATAATCCTAAAATTTCTGCCTTTAGTCCCACTAAAGTATGTGTAGCAGTTGAATCAACCTCTGTTCATGCTGTTTAGGAATAGGAATCCATGTTTTTGTGTAAAAATATTATTGTATTTCAATACAACTGTTTCTTTCTTTAATTTTAATTCATAATGAACACTAGGATTTTTTCCCTGTTTTCCCTAGCCTCTATTTTATATCTGCAAGCTACAGAGCTCTAAGGTGTACAGCGAAGAATGGATTATTAGTTCAGGAATCACACATAAAACCAAGCAGACAGTACCTTCCTACAGTGTAGCTAGGTACTAAAGTTTTTTTTTAATCTTTATATTTTATTAATACATCAGATTAATAAAATTGTCCCTGTAAAGTTCTGTCTTTAGTGATGTTTAATAGCTTTTGAGGACTCTTACTGCCTTTCTTTGGTCTTTGATAGAAAGTATCAGGTATTTTTTACCTGACTCAGAATTTCACTCAAATATTCTTAGATTGGCTAAATTGCTTTGAAATTTCACCCTAATCCTCTCCAATCCCTTTTGCTATCAGTGCATCTTCAGTGTGGGCTAGGGGCAGGTCACCCGTATATCTTTCCAAACAGAAAGCTTGTCCAGGCCAAACAACAATTTAGGGATGATCCAGCAAACTCACCAGTGCTACATCTTCCCACAGATGTCACTAACACTTCTGATAGCAGCCTTAAACTAGCGTGAAAGACTGATGCTATGCTGTCTTGTAGTCATAACTGTGGCGGAAGATACAGGGATGTGCACTGCATTAGCACATCCAAAGGCCTTGTTAGTACCACACATTCATCCCTTCATGGTAAATCCACGTGTGAATTCCATGTTCTGCAAATGCAGCTGCTATAGGATCCTATCTAACAAAATTTATGGGAAAATGTATCTGCTCCTGCTGGGCCACAGAGAACTGGAGCAAACAGAACTACCAGGTGTTTAATCTGTGTTCTTATTGCAAAGAGGATGGTTTAAGAGCTTGAATTAAAGTAGAATTTAGATTTCCAAGTCCTCCTCCACTTCCAAAGAGTGAAAGCTGAAATCACCACCAAAATCATGTGATGAGATTTTGTGTTCAGATGTGAAGGGCAGGAGAAACTGAGAAGTTAAACATGACTTACAACTGAGGCTACCTTTACAACGTACAAGCAAAAGACCCAGCTGAAGAGGAGAAAGTTTCCTCACCTATCTTCACATTCAAATCTCAAGTCTGTTCCTCAAGAACATTTTTCCACTCACCATCATCATCTGCCTTCTTGTTTCTCTACTTTCAGTTTTCTAAAATGACTCAGGTGTGAAGAAATGGCTCAGATAACATTTAGACCCACACGATATGAAAAGCCCTTTTGGACATGCAGAAAGAATATTTTAAAAGTGAAATTTTCTCTTGCTTTCTTTTTCTTTTTTCATCTGTTTTAAGGAGGAAAAGCATTATTTGTGAACACTGGTTTTACAGAAATACATCACACAACTGTTCTGAGGAAACTGAACATAAAATGCACAGAACATTTCCTAGACACAAGCAGATTTACAATATATCCAATTACAAAACACAGAGGGATAAGAGATAAGAAGTCTGAGCAGATAATTCTCTATTTTCTCAATCTATTCTGCTCTACTAACTGGAAAAGACAGAAGGAATAGCAAATATGATCCTGGACTACAGGATAGTCCGTGAAAAAGCATGTATGTGATAACTGAAAACAGAATATTGTTTAGTGAGTTTGACCTTGAATAGAACAGCATCTGTATGGTAAATAAAAGTACCTGTAATAATTCCGAATGCTATCCAGGTGTGGAATGTTGAATGAATCTGTAAGGGAGAGAAAACGGAAATGAAGAAACTTTCATATCAAATTGATTATTGACATCTGTATTTTATTTCCTAATGTTGAGATAAAGCAGTCTGAGCAGGCACTGAAGAGCTATTTAAAAAAAAAAAAAGCAAAATTGACAAGCAGACTCTCTAAATGTGCAGAGAAGATAATACATGCTTGATGCAGTTGACCTAAAAGTGGGAATAGTTTTCTCTTTTAAGTTTCAATTCAAAGATGAAGTTGCTGTGGGAATGTAAAACCATACGTCTCTGCTTTGGCCATAAAGCTTATCAGAAGCTTTTCAGACTGGGTGCGTTCTCTGCAAGTAAGACCTAACTCATGCAAGGGAAGTCAAGTAGCAATAGCACCAGAGAATAGCATGTGTGAAACAGACACAAACTTGGGGAGGTTCGTACTATAACTGGGGTCCACCTCTCCATAAAGGCTGGTAACAGAAACCTGATTGGGAAATGAGAGCAAAAAGTCATATACAGGCTGTATATGACAAAGCATGCATTTTTTTCCACAGTGCTAGGCTTTCCAGTTTTGCCCTTCATGTAACAGCTGTCTTATACAGTCAACAAGGTTCTTAGCTTGTGTTTGAATGCTTAGAATGTAGCGACAACTATGACACGTACAAACTTCCATAAGGTCTTTCTATTCAAAAGAAGCCAAATTTTCTTTAATTGCTGAACATGTGACAGATTTAACTTAAGCCTGTGGGGGGAGGTCTACGAAAAATAAATTGAAACCATTTCTTCAGTAGGGTAAGGTTACAGTTTGCCTGTCCATTAAGATAGGTTACATAAACTAATGACCTGTAATCTAATATCTGAAGCTCTGTTCTACCACTTGCCAGGCAAAATTAATGAATGAAAACTCTTACTTCCCTGGTACTAAAACTCCAATAAGTTTCTGTAAACAAAGCGTGCCTCAGTAGAGCAGATACCTGGATGGCAAACATTCTACTGACTCATAACCACCACTAACATGCTAGTAAGTACTAACACTTTACTTCTCTATTCTAACTTACCTAAATCAGCTCTGTAATCACAAGATAGAAAGAGATGTTTCATTTCCTTCTTACCATGATTCCCTTTGATGTCTATCCACTTGGTTTTTTGCACGACCCTTGATCTCTTCAGGATTGACTGGTAAGTTTTCCATTCTACTTCGACTTGCTCAGATCCCAGTTTATCTCTTGTCTTAGCATCTGTCAGGTCACCTGAAAGGGTACAAAGATGAGATATAACTAGAGGCCTACACAGCTTACACAGATACTCTAAGTAGGCAAGCATGCAACCCAAGCCTCCTAGCGTAAGAGGCCACAGGCCTCCTGTGTGCAATCTGCATGTTCTCCTCATCTGGTCCAAGAGGTGACTATAAGGGTAAATGCCTTCTACTGCAGATGTAGCAGCCTGTTCAAACACCTATCAGCCATGTCACTGCAGCATGTTTACTAACACCATGCCAAAGAAAATTGTTATGCATCCATTATACCTGAAGATTCTAGTCATAGAAGCTTTGCTTAACTTCACACCTTCCATAACCCCTCAAGCTCCATAAAGTTTGACCTATTCACATTTCTGTTCACAGAGTAATGCCTCCCTGCATTGCTAGTTAAAAGATGAATGCTAACCATTTCAGAACTCTTATCTTAAAAAGCAAGCAGCAGATACACAAATCCCTGTAGAAACAAACATGCAAGTCTAGTATTAAGATCCCAAAGCTTTGCATATAGCAATGGCTCAAAGTCTTTTTGATCTGCTTGCAAAAACATAATCCATTTCAATAGCAACAGTAAGCTCTCACATGAAATGCCAAGGTTTATTTCACCTGTCTTGGTATGCTATGCTCAAACAGAAACCAGCAATGAAATCTTACATTAGTTCACAGGTCAATTTCATACAAATGAGCAGGGATTGTTCTGAGGGAGGAACTGGTTCTTAATGACTAATCAGAGACATTGCTCACTTCTGTACATTCAAATACGAAGAATCATGTAGAATCACTACCAGAAGGACAAAAGGAAGGTAGCTGCTAGCAAGAACTAAGACATAGCAACAAATATTGGGGAAACAATAGCTATATTCCATAATTATGTCTTTGTTATGTATAATACACACCAAAACCACCATCAGACTCGACACTGAACAAAACCTAATTCTCTTGAGTTGAGAAGTTATTCTCTTCTGCTTCTAGCAGTCTACCTTCAGCTGCAATTCCATTTCCATTGCTTAAGATACCTTAAGGCTTCATAGGATCTCTCTTGAGATCCTAGAATTTTGCTTATTTGCTCTTCCTTTGACAGCACATTCAACAGGTAACTCACACTTTTGAATTGTGTGAATTCAAAACACACTTACCTGTTGCTAGAACAAGTGCTGGCTGAATTACATCAATTGCTTCAGAACAGAATTTTTCAAAGTCAGGAGCTCGTTTGGGATCCTGAAATCTACTGATATGAATATCTGATACCTGCAAAGGAGAAAAATTAAACACTGTCCCAAGCAGAGGGTTATTGCTGCCCAGGTTGTTCTTCAAAGCCAAGTACATAACAACGCAACATAAGAGCAGTCATAGTGACTCGTATCAGTGTAAGGGATACACGGAGAAACAGAAGTGGTTGACTAGGGGAGAACAAAAGCAGAGCAAATATATGATATTGCATCTCTAACCCCTAAAATCACATTTAGATTAAAAGAATTTCCTTAAATCTAAGGGCATACAATAATATGGGGAAATACTTAGCTATCTGCAGTAAGTTTTGATGGCTTTAAGTGGCCTGTTGACTTTCAAACTCTGTGCGCTTCTGGTGCAACACAGTGATCTTGCTGCAAGAGAGAATACTATGTAGTTCTGCAAAGCAAGAGTAGGTTAAAGTTACCTCGGATTTGAAGCATACAGATAACTAATTTTGTAGCTGGTGTGTCATTTTCAGTAGCTGAGTGGAAGGACTTCTAACATTCTACCCACTCATTTTAATGAAGCTAATGAGTGTGCTTATACCCCATTCCACATGCCTTTATGAAGGCAAAGATTGACCAAGAAATGATGATAACATTTGCACATAACTGTAAAAGATGCTGTTAATTTCTGAACCAGTCAAAGCCCTCACATCAGAAGAGCCATACAGGACAGGATGGGCACAATAAGAAACATAATTTTTTTTTTTTTTTAAGTGTTGTGAATTTTCAGGTCTGTCCAAAAGAATCCTTTCAATTCCACTTTCTGTTCCATTTCAGTCAATCAATTAATAAATTATCCTCCTCAGTTTAGACAAATGGTACTTGACGCTCAAAGAACAGTGAGCACGTGCTCATGGCCATCTGACGGTATCACTAACTGAGAAAGAAAAACAGTAACTTTCACATTCAATTTAATAAACCTGGTTCTTGTAAAGCTTTTTCCTTTGTGAAAAATGCAGTTAAAATACTTTGAAGACAAAATGCCTTAGCTTCTACTCATTCAGTCATTGAATATGCAGAAAACATTGCCCAAATACAGTTTTTAAATTCTGCTTAGGAAAATTCCCTATTTACTTATATGGAACTTTCACCTAGATCAGAATTGGATGCTAAAAAGGTAGATACTTTTAGATGTAAACTTAGCTTCATTTTTATTGATACATTCAAGCTAGCATGAACCAAAGAACAAAGTAAAATACCTCAATAGATCAAACCTAATTTAACCATTGGCAAGGATACAGTACCTTACTTTGCTTCTCCTCCTGTGTATTTGCAATTCCTCTATCTCAGCAATCAAACAGAGAAAATAAAACCCTCTATTGTTGCTGCGTCCAGATTCTTGAGCAAAAAGCCTTACAAGGAACCTCATTCCTGTTCTACTAGCAACTACGGAGAATGTAAATTTCCAACCTTTTAGCAGACAGTGGTTGGGAGGACTGATTTTCTACAATGATCCTCCCCTTTTTTCCCCTACTATGATACAAGTTTAAGATTTACAAAAGGCTTTTATTTTAAGTTCCAAGAGTTACAGTGTCCCTGGAATAAGTTTCTGTCATCACTAAAAGCCATGAAATACAAAGACCTTGTGAGTGGAGCTTTTCCTAATTTTTTTCTAATTAACTTCAAAAGATGTCCCAATAAAAGGGAAGTCAGCGGGCAAGGGGAAAAGACTGCAATGCTTTTATTTAATTTCCCAAAATTTAAGTAAAAGCCCACTTGTTGCATTTCTTCTCTCTTTCCCCTCCCTCTGACTGATGTGGAAACTTGGCTTCTCTCATTGGATCATAAGCAGTGATTTTGTCAAAATGGGTTGGAAGAGACTTAGGGGTGAGGAGAAATCACCATCCACATTCCTTATCTTGAGAAGATGTGGCTCAGGAAAGGCAAGCATGAACAAGGGAGAATTACAAGGCCTACAGCAACAGTAGAATGCATCCAGCTGACAGAAACAGGAGAAAAATCAACTGTAAGTTTGTCAAATACTGAACTAAAGTGCCTACTAGGCACTGGATGAGACAGGAAGTTCTGCTATAAGAAAGGTGAGAGAGGCATTAATACAAGATTATAGAACGCAGACTGCAATTTAGTTCAGTTTAAGAAGAGAAAGTCCTGTGAATGGGAGGAAAAACAAGGCAGGAACTGCTGGGGGTGGAACCCATCATCTTGAGCTCTATGCCGTGACCTAGGCTTAGACCTATGGAGTCACCAGGGAGCCTGAAGCCTGTTTCCCACAACATCATCAGGCACAACGCTGCATTTAGTGCTTGATTAATTTCCAAGTTAGGTCAACGATAAAGCAGCTGTTAAAGGGCAGGTCTGAAAGAGAACATAACCACTTGAAAGTAAAGCCAAGTCTCAAATTAGCTGTGCCGTGACCTATCCTTGGGAGAACTCCACTTGGAGTCACACAGCCAGAGAGAACGTGGCAAGAGAAGTACGGGGCTGTCAGCATAGCTCGGCATCTGCTATTTGCTGCTGTAGTCGACTCTTCAAGATAGCAACTCAAGATAGGGGCTTTATCTACGTGAATTCAAGCATATCTCTCATCTTGAAATCTGTTCTGCAGTAAAGACAAGCCTTAAGTCACTTGAGGTAAAATTACTGGAAAAACTGACTTTGAAAATACATAGCAATTGGAGAGAACAAAAGGGCTAATAATACACTGGCTTGCGCACTAAGAGCACTGCCTGCAGCTAGTACATGTAGGCAAAGTGTCCTTGACTTTGAGAACAAAAACAAAATAGTAAAAGCAGGCTATTTGTCAGAAGGAAGTGCACAGCAACCCCTGTGGCACCTCAGCTGACGATTACCTGCAAATATGCAAAGGGGAAGAGTCAGAAAAGAGGCCACAGAAGCACCTAGATGTGACAGTTTACTTCCAAGACCATGGCAGGTTAATTTGGATTTTGTGTTCAACCTGGAAACAAAGCTGTGTACATTTAACCTAACATACATCACGCTTGTACTGGACTGCTACCGTCTATTGCTAAAATTCTGTGTAACTATTTTCTCAGCCATACAACTTTCCTGAGTTTTGGCAGGGGAAAGGGACAGACAGAGCCTGCATTTCTCACTGGGATATCAGATAATACCGCATGGGGTACTGATGCAATATAGAGGCTAGCGTAATAATTAGGTGAGTTTTAATTACCCGCTTTTACCATGCATATCCCATCTTTTGGGTAGTCCGAGCGAACTGGTCAAACACCTGTAACTGGGGCTTCACTGCCAGCCTCCGGGAAGACGAAAGGGGGACGTCTACCGGGAGAAGGGGACGTCTACCGGGAGAAGGTGCCGCAGCCGGGCCGCCCCTCGTTCTGCCCCCCGAGCCGGGCTCGCCCCGCCACCGAGCCCCGAGAAGCCGGGGGGCCGGCCGGAGGGACCGGGGGCCGGAGGGGAGCGGGGGCCGGCNGCCACGGCGGCGGCCGCCAGCAGCCCCACGGCCAGCTTCAGCATCCTCCACCGCCCGGCCACCATACGCCCGCCCCGGGCCGCCCCGCCGCCGGCTTCAGGGCTTCCGCCTCGCGGCCCACCTCCTCGGCCCGTCGGGCCGCCCCCGCCGCTCGTCGAGGGTTGGTGCCAGCGCCGGGAGGGGGTGGGCGCTTCCCGCTGTCCTCGGGCCGCCCTCACCCGGGCCGGGCAGCG